>PVLA01000036.1:0-73037 GCA_004027455.1 Hydrochoerus hydrochaeris | reverse complement strand
ACCAGGCTTCCAGGAATAATGGCAGAAAGGCCTCAAAGAAAGGGGCAGACAGTGGAATGAAGGAGAAAAGTAAACAAATAACAATAGAAAAACAGCATGGCAGAGATAAGTCAGAGAAGATTAGTTATACCACTGTTTTATCTTGACTGATTTTATTTGAATCTGATATGCTTGAGAGTGTCGAGTCTGAGAGTAGGGGCAACTACTCTGAAGATGACAGGATTCAATAGAATACCCATTCTGGTTTGATTGTTAACTGCCTTTGAAGTCCTATAATGTCTCGAATGTTTAGATTTTATTAATAGTGTAAAGCAATGCTAAGTTTATATTATATTTGACAATATAGACAATTTTATTGAAAATAACAAGAGACATCATAGTAACTACTGTAGATCACCTAGTATTGTGGTTTTATATGTCCTTTTCATTTCGTGTTTCTGTAGGAATTTGTATTGTGGACTTGTTTTGATTTGTTTCTCCCTCTAATACAGAAAGGCTAGGTATACGTGTGGAGACTTATACATGTGTACAACTTCTAAGTAGTTTATGAGAATGGATTATAGTTATTGTAAAGAAAAAAATGAAAGAAAAAGAAAGTATGCTAAAGGGTATAATTGCATGTATGTTTGAGTGTGTGGGATTGATAACCATGTTGCTAAAGTTTTTGTTGGATGAATGAACAAAACTGATTGCAGTCTCACTGTTTGGATGTCCACTTTGTAGGCTTTACTTTTGTACCTTGAACAACTACTTGTAATAGGAAAATATGTAATTATCAACTAGTGATTTCTTACTGGTTGCTATTTTTGTTTTTTTGTTTTGTTTTGTTTTGAGATTGTGTATTATTTCTACCCTCTTTGTTTCAAATTTTTTCTTTAAATAAAAAAAGAAATATAAAAAAAGTGAGAGTAGAGGAAAAGAGACTCATTTTTTACTTTCTATCTTTTTATAAGATAAGAAAGAGATAACTTTTGCATTACTTTTAAAAATTGTAAACGTGTTCTTGAAGAACAATGTAACTTTCTCTGCGCTTGTATGAAAAGATCCCCAAGATAAACCATGAGCGAAGCAAAGGCAGGATGCACACATAGATCTAATGTACTGCCTACAATCCAGATATTTGTTATTTTTCACATCAAAAAGCTGCAGAAGTGAAATTCAAGACACTAGTAAAAAGTGTGGCCAGTGTGTTCTGGACACAGGTGGGGCCTGGGTCACTGGTACAGGGTGGAAATGAGGCTATTTGTGTACACTTTTTTTATGACACTTGTTTTGAAATAATGTACTACCAATTAAAAACTTCAATAAATATGCAATGGATCCCCCAAAATACTGTTTTTGGTAAATGTTAATGGCATAGATCAAAGCCCTGCTCTCTGTTTGATAAAAAGCAGCAAGAGACAGAAAATGCCCAGTGTGAGCCTTAATCATAATTCACAATGTTTGCATGTGAATATCATTAGAATGAATGAAATATAACCAAAAGATGATAATGAGCCACCTTTAGGACAAAAGTCACATGAGTCTGCATTAATATTTAGAACTTTTTGGTGCTTTCTTCAATAAAGACGTAAAACAGACATGTAATCTGTATCAACACAAGTAAGTAGCATCATATTATTAGGTAAAGTAAAAAATTTTTCTACATCCCCTTCCCAACTCAGAATGCACAAAGCCAGATGGGAGAGACTCTGCCTTCAAACTCATTGATATATCAGGGATGGGAAACAAAGAAGCAAGGGCTCTGACACCAGGTGAACTTCCACACAACCCCCACTCTCCTCTGGCTGGGACTCTAACTCCTTAGCAGGATCCAGAGTAGTTCTCAGTCACTCCCCTTCTCTGAGTCTTCCCTCAGCACCTAGGCTAGGGAAGGTTCTTCTAGTGTGAAGCCCAGATATTAGACTTGAGGAGGGACTCAGGCTGTCAGACTCACAGGCTATCGTGATGCAGAGCTGCCACCTCCTTTAAACGCAGTCTTATTTCCTATAGGAAGTAAACAGGGCTTGTCCTTAGAGAACCTCATCCCAAAGTGCCTCTGAGCATATGTACCTTATAGGAAGCAACAAAGGCAGCAAAAGGAAGGAAGCAAAATACAAGGTGTTTTTTGAAGGACAGGCATTTCTTCACAATCATAAGGAACAAAGAGCTTCATTAAAATGAATCAAATCGTGCTACCAGATGTTTTCCTGACAGTAAGTTTCTCCTCAGGGATGCTGGTTTTCCAGAAGGTTTTGGACAGTGAATATAACTGCCTGGAAGTTGTTAAGTCCTGCTGGCTTAGAGACTTTTCTTTAAATTCTGTAGCATTTTTTAGATCAGCAAACCAGGAGATATTTATCTGGGTGCTGGGAGGCTGCTTAGAAGAACAGTACATGACCTTCTAAGGCTGTGACAGAATGTCTGGTAACTAGACCAGGCTGTACCGCAACTGTAGGATGACAACAGAAGACTTAGTTTACTAAACATCTTAGAATTTGGTCTTTTCCTACTATCTTCCCAGAGTGCTACTGGATATCCTTGGAATTCATAGCAAATATCCAGAATGCTGATTCTACTTCATACGCTAACAATACAAAAGTATGGACAGAGATTATTTTGGAAGAAAAATCAACTTACTATTGATACTACATCCCCTGTGACATTCTGAAGCCTGGGGAATCTTGGGAGAACTCAGCTCTAGGATGACATCCTCATTCACTACCACCCCACAACCTCGCCATGGGGAATATTATAAAATGACTAGCTATACATTATTTCCATTCACTTTTCACAAAGAAAGCAGCTCCCCATCTGCCTGCTATCTGGGCAGCCATAGGGAAATATCAAGGTAGCAAGGAAAGCAAAAGCCATTACTGGAGAAACAGGGTAGCCAAAATTCCTAGGTCCTCCTGGAGGAAGTATCCACAGTGCTGTGTGCACAGGTGTGGAGTGATAGATGAGACCCACTCCCTGACTGACCGCATCAGCAGTGAAGCTTCTGCAGTCTCTCCTGACTCAGGACTCTCTGGAGGTAAACAAGCTCTTACTAAACGCCAACATTAATATAGAACTCTAACACTAGTTCGTCTCTTTCATTCTGTCAAGTTCTCAAGCGCAGGAAGACACTAAAAGTTTTGCCAAAAGGACAAACAGTTCACTGGGTGCTGAAGAAATGTTTATTTAATTTATAAGAGGATCGAGAGACACAGAGACAGAGAAAGAGAGAGAGGAGAGGAGAGGGGGAAGAGGAAGAGGAAAAGGAGCAGGAAAAAGAAAGGAAAAGAGGAGGGAGAAGAAACAGAAGGAAGTGAAATGGAAGTAAAAGGATGAGATGGAGGGAGGCAGGAAGGGAAGTAAAGAAAGGGTCTATTAGCCAACTTGTTAAAGTCATGAGAAAAAGCACTCCTCCTTCCATGGGCAGAAATCAAGCAGGGGCAGTAAAGGTGGACAGGGATCTTCTCTCCTTGGGAGGTGCCCTCACCTATAACTCTAAATGTTGTATAAACATGACACATCAACCAGGAACCATTAAAGACTTCCTGTTTCACAAGGCACTTTCATATAACATCTTTCCCACAGCCTTCTCCCAACAGCTCATGGGTAGCCCATGACAGTAGGGAGGACAAAGGGTTAATGTGAACAGGCAGACAGAAGCCCAGTGCAAACCTCCTTACCTGCTCAAATTGCTCCAGGTGCAGACAGAGCACATGGGATATTCTAGTCTCAGATCATAAAGGACAGCCAGCACCAACTGGCAGACAAATGAGAGTGTCATCTTGATGGCAGTCCTGAGGAGACCCAGACCACCACAGCCCAGGCCCACACTACATGAAAAAGAACCACTCATCCAAGCCCAGCCAAGCTATAAAATCATTTGAGATAAGAAAGCAGTAGTGGTTTTTAAGCTGTTAAATTTTGCAGTGGTTTGACATATAGCAATAGATAACCTACAAAAGCTGTCCAAGGCCATTGGGCTAGTAACAAATGTGGGATTAAACACACATGTCTTGCTCCAGAGTGGCACTTTTATGACTAAGCTATGCTGCCTCCACTTCAGTATTCTTATTCTATGCACTGAAGCCCAAAAAATGATGGAACCTAAACTCATTTCTAAGAGCCTCAGCTGATGAAGAACCTCGGATAGGACAGAATACCGGGGAGAGGGCTCACCACTCCTAAGCAGATGCACACAGTAAACAAGTGGCCTGAGACCCTTCTCTTGGTCACTGCAGGATGACTTTTGGTACGTTTCAGGCCTGAAGGCCAAGACCAGACCTGGCCTAGTTTAGGGTGGAGGGATCTCTCCCAGGTCCTCTTTTATCTCTGGGCACAGTAAGCCTCCAAACTGAGCCAAACACATCAGCATTCAGGGATAGATAGACCTTTTGAGTTCTAATCCTGGCTCCTCTGACAGAGAAGTACTAAGCATTAATAAACCTTGGTTTCTTTCTCCCCTACTTCTCACCATGCCAACCGGTCTGGCTGCGCTCTTAGAAAACAAGGCAGGATAGAGGAAGTAACCAATAGATGTTCAACACTTACTAAAACCAAAGACCTTATAGTTTCACACTGAACCTGCTGAAATGTCAATCAATTTTAAATTGCTTTGGAACAAATTCAAAATACTAATACCTGGTAAGGATAAGTTAGTCTGGAGACAAAAAGAATCAAAGAAAAAGAATCTTATTTTCCCTCTACTAATTTCAAGGCTCTCAGAGTCACTACTCAAAAGAAAAGACAGGAAGGAAGACACAGTAGGGGCAGCAGATCTTTCCTCCAGTCATTCAGTGACACCCATAATTCATTGCCAGAGTCATTTTCTCACTCATCCCTGTTTTCAAATACCATTCTTTTAAACAATTAGCTCCCATTTTTTGCTGCCAAAAATGACAACTATTTTTCATTCCACCAATAGTCCTGCTTTCGTATCTTATTTTTAAAATAAAGAACAAAGTATAAAATGGCACAATTCTCTTCCGGCTGTGGTGACCAGCCAGAGATGGGCAGGCTCAGGGTGCTGATCTGCTCCTGAAAGCTGGCTTACACTATCTTCACCTCAGGAGGCAGCCAGCCTGGGTCTGGGCCACCTTCACAGATCTGTGCTTGTCTGTTATTCTGTTTGTTTTTTTTTAAAAAAAAAAAAAAAAAAAAACATAATTAGAGGCATGAAAGTCACATGATATAAACAGTCAAAGTCAAGGACTCTGTTAAAGTAAATAATTGGCAAAGTAGAGGCTTAAAGCAGTTGGGTTTTGTTTATCTGTTTGGTTGGTTTTGGGGGTGTTTTGTTTGTTTTGTTTTGCTTTGCTTTGTTTTTGTAGTACTGAGGATTGAACCCAGGACCTGTGTATGCAAGGCAAGCACTCTGCCACTGAATCTCATGCATAGCCCTTTTTATTTTTTACTTTGAGACAGGGTCTTGCTAAGTCACTAAGTTGCCCAGGCTGGCCTCAAATGTGTAATCCTCCTGCCTCAGCAGGGATTACAGGTATGCACCATCACATCCAACTAAGAATCCTTGCACGGACTAACAGATTTATGTGAATTCATTTTTAATGTGTCTGCTTTTCCCAAAAGATCATGAAGGTCTAAAGGACAATATTTCCAGAGACCAAGATGGTATCCAGTACATATGATTAGTCAGTGAATGTTCCCACTGAATGGACAGATGAGCAGATGTTTGTATGGATAGTTGTCAGGTGGATGAATGGATGTTTGGAAAAGAGGGAAGGTAAGCGAAAGAAAATCATCTAATTTATTACAAATGGACATCTAGTTTCTTTCCAAGTAATTAAGACACTAAGAAGCATATGTACAAAGACACGGACATTCATTACAGCACCACAGTGTGGTAACAAAAGCCTGGAAACAAGTAAGATGGCTATATAAAATATGGCACAGTCAAGTCAGACTATAAAGCAAAGAGAAGAACAGCACAGGTCACCTTTGCTGACAGGGATGGTCTCTAAGTTGTAAGGTTAAAAGCCAAAAGTAAGACACAAAACAGCAAGTCAGGTAAGCCACTATTTTCATAAAAAAGTCAAGAGATGCAGTGCCATGTGGCCAGGCTGCACACACATGTCTATGGGCATCAACCATTTCTAGAAAACTACACAAAGACTGCCTATCATAGATATCTTGGAGGAAAGGATAGTGAGAGGAATGATCAGAAGGAAGAAAGACATTTTTTGCTGTAAAACTACATCATTTATAAATTTTTAACCATGTACAAGTAGTTAACCTTTCAAATAATAATGTAAATATCATGCAGCTTTAAACTAGAAGAAAAACTACCATGTCCTCAATGGGAAAAACAACAATGAGCAATTATCTCTGGAAAAGTATCCTGGGGACACCAGGAAAAGGCACAAAGGGACAATATGGGAGGAAGTGAAGTTCTACAGGCCTCCTGAAGCATATTAGAAGACATACATATTGATGTGGGCACTGTATTTTGAAATGACTTCAAAAAAGGTTAAATGCACAGTGCAGGTTATGAGTTCAATTCCTAGTACCCCCGCCAAACAATTAAATGATAGTTGTATAGTGGAATGGACAGATTGATGATGTATGGACAATGGATGGAGGGATGCACATATGGATGAATGAATGATGGATGGATGGATGATGGAAGGATAGAGCAAGCATAGTAAGATGTTAATGGTATGGTAGAATCCAAGTGGTGAGTATATAGATATTCACTGAAAACTTATTTAAGTTTTGTTTAATCATACTACAAGTGAATGTTTCTATTTTCTCTTTTAAAAAGATACTACAGCACTGTCACATAAAGAGGCTATCATAGTATGCAGCTTAGAGAGGTAAAGTATTATAGAAATTGTCAGGTGGTTAATGATAAGACTCTTAGGGAAACTGGTATTTGTGGTATGTGTCAGCTCTTTAACCATGATAATTTACTGTTCTTTCTTTCTTTATGTTAAATAGTACTGTCAAGACATTTCTCTCCATTTCGCTTTTCCCCCATTAAATGGGGCAAGCAAAGCTGCCCTTGTGGGCTGTGGTGGGCACTGGCAGCAGTGACTCTACTAATGCATGGGCTGAGTGGCAGGAGACCAGACATGCCCTGCATCATGAATGAGGGTACCTGGAAATCCAGCTGAGGTTGGCAGTTTAAGTGCTCGGCAGCCTTAACTCTGAGTGAGAAACTGCTCCTTTCCACAGATTCACACACTTGGCTGTTATTTGCATATTTATTTCAAAAATGTGTCCTAAGTTCTGCATAGGAACCACACACTGTGCAAGGGCCAGAGAGACATAGTGAACAAAAGAAAAGAAGAAGCACATAACTCACCAGCACAGCCTTACACAACAAACAAATGCAGCTGTGCTTGTGAAAATATAGGGATACAAAAGGTATATCTAGGAGGTGCTTCAGGGAAGGTGGCTTAGGGGAAAAGTATGTCTTTGCTCTTTGCTGTCACAGGGAAAAGATTCTTGAGAAACTTAAGAAAGGCAAGATGGCTCTAGCTCTCATTTTCATCAGCCACTGTGTCTGTAGGATAAAGAAAGGATTGGCAGACAGGAAGGAGGTGAACAGTCAGGAGACTGGTACATAGGCTTCACACACACACACACACACACACACACACACACAAGTGTGCACATGAGATAGTGTTCCAATCCATCTGCCCTTCCCCTTTTACCAACAGAAAGTTAAGGTTCACCTGTAAGAAAAGTAAGTGTACTGGGTAGGCATCAAAATCTATAATGGCATCTGATTCAGGATAATATTTTCTGGTAGTAAGTAGCTTTCAAACCTAACAGAAAGGCAGGGAAGGGTAAGTGCCAACCTCATCAAGATGGTTATCTCTTTAGAGAATAATGGAATCAAGTACAGTGGGTAAAGAGATTTTAACTTAATGTCTAGAAACTTATATTGATAATAGATTTGTATATTACTTGCACCACCCAAAAAGAGTCTTTAAATAATAGTAACTGCATGGTAAAGTTTTGTAGGTGTTTTGTGGGTTCTTTCTACCAAAGAACACATCCTGAGCAAAATAAAAAAGATTTGTGGAAATGTGTGCAATGCACAATGTATGTAGGGTTAGTACTGCAGGTGGGGAAAAGAATTTACTAATAGGTAAAGAACATAGAAAGAGAAGAATCACTATTACATAAGACAGCCACATGTCAGTCCAAGAGAAGATACCATCACGGAAGATGTAACTAAACAGGCAAGGAAAGTAATACACAAAATGATACCAAGGTTTTTAGAAGACAGTGATTTTAAGTAAGATGAACTAAACAATATGATTGTAATATGAGTGGCCACTTATCAAAGCACTAGTGTCCACGAAAAGATTCCAAAAATAAATCCAGGAGACTAACAATGATACTGAAAGTATGGGCCACATAAGGGGTCATTGTGAGGATATAATTCCACAAATAAAATACAATGATGACTCCAAACAGTAACTACTCAGACACCAAAAAAGTAACAAGAGGACATGAAAACGAATCTACCAGCTGTTGGGTGGTGCAAAAGGCTAAGAGAAACTGGAATGAGTGAAAAACTAGAAGACAACATGAATGGCATTAAAAAAACTATTCCAAAAAACCAAGGCAGAATACTTCCCAACAACAGGGAAAGAAATATACATACAGATAAGAGGGGCATGCAAAGCACCATGTAGCCAGGATCAAAAGAGAACTTCTCCACACCACAAAGTGCCAGATGTTCATTACAGGGACAAAATCTTAACAGTTATTAGTGAAAGCACAAATTCCATGTAAATGTGAAGCCATTAGAATTCTACTAGACTTCTCAACACAAACTGTGAAGGTCAGGATGCTGCGAGAAAGTTTTCCAAGCTCTAAAAGATAATAACTTCCAAGTTATGCAATCTAAAAAATCTTACTTTACAATTGATGAGATGGTATTTCTACAACAACCACCTTGAGAAATTCATTAACTTCTAATAGCATTAAGAAAAATTTTCAAGGATATTCTATAAAGAAACAGTGAAGCCAAAAAGGATAATAAATAAAAAGAATGAATATAAAGAAATAACTAAGGAAATCAGAAACAGGAACTCAATGTAATGATAGGAACAATTCCATACCATTCAGTAATAACTCCCAATACAGTCTCAATTCCTCAGTCAAAAGACATAGACTGACAGAAGGACTGAGAAACAAAGCTCAAGCATAAGTGGTATGTAAGAAGCACATTTACTTCAAAATGAAATTCACAGATTAAAAATCAAAGAATAAAAACAATATCCTATGCAACAGGAAACTAGAAGCAACCAAGAGTAGCTACCCTAATTTCAGATATAACAGATTTCAAGCCAAAACTAACTAGAAGACATAAAGAAATTCAGTGCACTGGCTAAGGGTAGAGTTAAACAGGAAGAGATGACAATTATGAACACTTATGCAACTGCAACAACTGTCATAAAACAAACACTACCGGACATGAAAAATCAAATACACACAAATATAATACCCTCCTCTTAAGATTCTTAGCCTAATTACATCTTCAAAGACCACTTTTCCACATGAGATCATACCTAAGTTCTAAAGTAGACATATCTATCGGAGGCCACCGTTCAACCTGTCTAACTTTCCTTGTTGCTAAAACAAAATACTTAACAACCAGAGTTTAACTCGCTTACAGTTTGTAGGTTTCAGTTCATAGCTGCTGACTCCAAGGCAGGGTGGTTTCCTTGAGGGAAGCAGGATGGGAGCAGCAAAGGACAGTAAGAACAGAATCATATCAAATGGACCAGGGTGCCGGCACATCACAGCCCTTGGGCTCAATATGAAGCTAAAGCTCACAGACTCTAGATTTTCCAGTTACCTAAGGCTGAGGCCAGATTGGATTGGGCTCTTTGTTTTTTTCATTGGAAGCATCATAACTGATGGCAGAAACTGTGGATCCAAAAGTCCTGTATAGCTCCCACATTTTATTTTAGTTTTCCTATCAAGGCCAAAACTAAAAAATGAAAACTCAAAGGCAATCCATCGATCCCTACTTCCAAGGAGAGATTATAAACTCCTTAAGGACACAGATCATGTCAGTCTGGTCTTTGATCCCTAGTTCAAAGTAAAATATCTACCGATGCAGGAAATTAAGAAACTCAACCCAGATGGACTGCATCACAGTGAAATAAAGCTTTCATAACCCGTGGGACCTCAATAAGCTTTGACACTCTAATCAATGTTATTCCCACTTTCCACCATCACCACCACTATCTACTGAGTGCTTACCAGGTGCAGACACTAAGAGCTTTCCATATCTCATCTAATTGAATCTTTCTAACTCCCTGGAAGGCAGGTCTCATCTGTGGAAGCCCATAGGGATAACTCATCAGAAACTCTGCTCTTTCCTCACACAGGCTCTCCCACTCATCACAGATGCATCCACAGGACTTGCTTTCCCAATGAAGTAAGAGTGATATGTAATTGCTGGGTAGAAGCTCCATAAGATCATGTGTTCTCAGACAAGCTTTTTTGTTTCTCTATTAACAGCCTGGGTCTGGGCAAAAGAATGATGGCAACACGGAGAAGAGCCCCTGGCAACCCATGAAGGACCTATAGCATGAGGGAGACAGAAACCAATGTTTTTTGTTCTATTTTAGGTGTAGTATTTGTTACTATGTCATAATGCAATCTACTCTGTAAAATGAACCACATTCTACTTTATAGATAAAACCTGAGGCTAAGAGAAGTGGACCACAGTTACCAAAACAGAAAGGCTTGTATAGATCTTAAGGACAGAGAAGTCTCTGGCCACTGTTTCTAAGTTTCTGCTTCAAGCCAGCTGACCTGGAGTTCTCAATGCAACATTTCCCACACATTCTTGGGGAACAGCTTCCAGAGGGGCAGGCAAGTCTCCATTAGCCAGCTCCTGCTCTTCCACCTCAGCCTTTCTGACTAAGCTCTGTTTTGTTCTGACAGATACTTCTGAAGGCACAAGTTCTCTCTGTGACTGACATAATTTCAGACACAAATTAGAAACCATTTAGATTAAGACAGACACCAGGAAAATCAGGGGCAATGACATTATATTTGATATGATGTCTTCTTATAATTGACAACAAGCAAAAAATAAAAACAGCAATGTGACTATCTTGAGACAAGGAAATTCACAATCCCTTGTTGTTTCATGGAGCTGGCAACAGTATTAAGTTTTAACCAAATTGACCAACTATTTTCTGAATATCATTAGTGGAGATGCTATGATGAGAATTGGGTATGAACATTCATTCATATAATAAAATACTTAATACCCTATTGCATTTACTGAGAACTCAATCACACACAGAACAGACAAACTAGGAAACAGCAAATTCTTTGTCAAGTGATACTAAGTGCTGTGCAGGAAAATAAAGCAGAACAAAGAGTATTATTTCATTCAGGACTGAAGTGGTATTTACCCTCTACTTGGGATTAGCTGGAGGCAATCTGATTTAATTTAAACCTCAAACAACTCTCTGCTGGCCATTACTAGTTCCATTTAAAGATGAGGACATGAAGACTGAAAAATCAGCGATCTTTTAGCTCCATCACTTGGAGATATTACCTGTGCCTTAGTTCTCTCCTTTCCATAATGGAAGCAGGAATACCCACCTTATGGTTGGTTTGCTGTGACACTTAACAGCATTTGGTGCAGGATTTGGCATACAATAAGTACTCAATAAGGTTATCTGTTATTGGAGGTAGGAGTGTAAATGCCACTCTTCCCTTTTAAGGATCTCATTATCTCATGGGAAAGTCAAAAAAAATAAACCCATCAGATTAGTGAAGGATGTAACATTACAAAGAAACCTGGTTGAAAAAAGCATGATCCAAGCACAGTATGAACCAGAGCACTAAAGCGTTTCTCAAAGACTGAGTTAGACCTTAAAGGATAGGGAAGATCTGAAGAGTGGGAGGGAAGGTGAAGCCAATACATGTTCATGAATGGAGAAGAAAAAGTCTCAAAAGAATTTGGACAGTTATCCCACTTATGTTAAAAAAAAAAAAGATAAATGTATTTTATGTGTATGTGTGCAGGCATGTGTGTCTTTACATGCATTAACTTGGAAGGACGCATAACAAGTTTTTCATAGAAGGCTTTCTGAGAGAGGGATAACATGTTTTATACTTGATACAAGTTGTGTACTATTGGATTTCTCAATAGTGTCCTACTGAAAAAAGTTGAATGTCAAAAGTATATTTTTACATGTGTTATTTATAATATTAAAGCATGTCTTTTAAAAGATAAAAGGTAGAAAAGCAAAGTGCTGCACATAGAAGGAACAGCAAGAGCATGCACCAAGGGGCAGGATTCAGTAAAGAAAAAACTAAAGTAGGAAATGATGAGAGTGTCAAGGTCCTGCCTTAGGATCAGTCATCATTTTTACAACAAAGTTAATACAAATTTTCAAATATCTCTATATAAATGCATTAAAAATGTTTTTCTATATAAATGCATTCAAAAACTCAAAATTTTCTTTCACATTTCAATTTAAAGTTCATCAAATCCATAGAAAAAAATGTAGAGTATGAATGTCTTTATTATGTTATGGCCATAATATAACACTCCATTCTTAAGTATTATTTCATGTCTTTTGATAGTCTTATACCTTTTATAACAAGTGTCCCCAAGTGCTTAGATATGGTACAGATATTTAAAATAGCAGGAAACAAGGAGAGGGAAGAGGCCACTCTCCCGGAAAAGAAAGAAACATCTGCGGGAGTGGGTAGATGAGGAGTTTTCAACTTATCAAAATTCTTGGGCATGTCAGATCTCAAATGCCTACCTGGCCACATTAGTTATACCTCTCACCATCATCACTTGCTTTGGTGTGAACACATCTCCCAGTTTTTGAGTGTGTGGAAGAACATCATTCAAACTGATCAACAAAGTCATTTTCCTCAAAAACCAGAATGGCAGTCCTGAACATCTTGTTGGCAAGAAGGCTGCTGGACAGCCTAGAGTTCACGTACTCTAGAGGATGGGCAATATCAAGATGACACCTATCTCTCAGAAAGAGATTATTTAAAAGGAACAGGTCAGGGATCCCTCTATCAAGATCCCATCTGATCACATAACCTGCTCGTCTTCCAGAACAGACAATGATATATCTAGGCACAATCCGCTTGGATCCCATATACCAGCTGCTTAGGGAAGTAAGTCCATGAAACACACACAAAACAGCACTGACTTTCACTCAGAGACTATATGCATTCACATGAGGAGATGAGGAAGGAGATGAGGAAGTCTTTTGAAACAAGCTGTCAGAGATGAGAAAGTCTTTTGAAACAAGCTGTCAGAGACCCCTGATGCTATTTAAATTATTCACTTTCCAGCCCAAGCCTAAGTTAGTGAAGGTGTAGAAATAAGTCAAGATGGGTTTCTATTTTTCAAGAAAGATTTCTTTAATAATAGAATTTACTTCTATAAGATGTAGAAATTCACGTGCAACTAGTTGGAAAAGTATGGCTAATCAGAAGAGAAACTATTAACATGGAGAAAGAAATTTAATAAGGAATAAATATGTATAATATATTTAGAGGGTTTGCACAAGCATAATCATGTGGTTATTATGTATCCTTGGAAATACTACAACTGTTATTCAGCAGAAATAGGAAAAAATTAAATCAGGATTTAGATGGATATGTTTTAGTCAGGAAGGCTCACAAGACATAGTTCAGACAAAATGGAAGAGGCAAGGAGAGTCCACATTTTGAAAAAGACACAAATAAAGGGTGGAGTCACAGTCCTGAAAAGGAGGGTTTGGTACAGACCAGGTACTAGAGGAGTCTGGTTTGGTAGCTCCAGTCACAGGGCCTTCTTTTCCATACTAATGATGTCATACTGAAACATCTACATGCTGATAGCACATGAGTCAACAGTAAGCAACCTAGGATCTTGCTACCTTGGGAGAGAGGATAGATTCTGGGAGGTTTCCATGGATGACAAAGAATAATTCTACAACAAATTTATTAAATAAATCCCAGCTGACCTTGCTTGTATCAAAAATGGGTGTGCATCATGAGACCAGGATTTTGGTAGGACTTGGATAGTAAATAAAAGGAGAACACAGGCCCACAAGCCCAAAGGACATCTTGGCCACTGCTGCCTGCCATTCCTACTGCTGGTTGGCTAATGAACAGTATACTCAAACCAAGTAAGTACAAACCTGCACTGGAGAACAGAGGTTGAGTAAAATGCCAGGTAACAGGTGGCTTCATAAAGCCAATTCATCTCTTCAGAGTTAGTGACAGAGAAAAACTCAGTTATCTGTTCTGGCCTCTATGTTCATGCCAAACCATGATGTAGTCAAACTAGAGAGATGTGTATCACAGAAAACATATTCTGGATTTTTACTTTCTCAAAGACAAAGGCAGCATCCTCCATGTCTGGTACATCTCCACAGTCTGCCTCACACTCTGTATGAAACAGTCACACAAAACATTAGTGAGTGATAAGCAGCATATATGGGGGCAGAAAAATCCTTCCTTCCACTCATAGCTGATCAGTACTTTCTATTTGCATCAAGGTGAGACAGCTTTGAAGTGAAATTTCAAATAGGTACAAAGCCCTGATCTTAATGAAAATGCACTTTCAATGTTCCATACCCATAAGATTTAGGTAGCAGGCTCTAACCATGCAAATCCTGTACCCTTGCTCCTCAAGAGATCCTCATGGAAACCAACTACCCATGGTGATGACCAAAACTCAGGGCCAAGAGTTTAACACTGGCCATTCAAAAAAAGAAAGGTTTGAGATTCACTGATTCTCCCAAGTCCAGAAAGAATTTATTTGCATTAATATTAAAGATCATGTGATTACTTGGGGTATTTGCACAGAGACAGAAAAACATGGTTGGGCCAAAGAGAGACTTTTATCCCCTAGCACTGAGAAATTTAAACTGCATTTTGCAAGCATATTTCCAGATGATTTTGTGTCAAGAACTAGTATTTCTGAGTTAAGCCTCCAAGTGAGATATATTTTTAGTAGCCTCTATTAAATGGTACTTTTCAAAATAATCTCCTTTAAGACGGTAAACGATTAAAACACGGATGTTCAAGTGCCAAATTAAAAAGCCTCTTATAATTTGGAATGTGATGTTTAGAGTTGCTGTGGGACCTCAGACAATTTGGTACTTGATCATTTAGATAGTCGGCAAGTGCCACACAGCTGAAAAATATATTTCTTATTAAGCTTCTGTACCTAAATAGCATCAGCCCTCAAATGAGATCACTCCCTCTGAAGGTTTTAAAGATACAGAAATCATTCCAGAAAAACATTTTAAAGTGAATCTGATTATAAAACTTGGGGTGATTTTTGTCTCTCACCCTTGACTTTAAAATCACTCATCTTTCTCTCTAGGCAGCTTGGTCATCTCAAAGAGTAGGGGAAAGGTGCCGATGGACACACACTGCTCACAATGAGGGTGAACAGTAAGTCGTCACTTAGCGACAGAAGAGCACCTGTGTGAACAGCTGAACATTGTGGTTAGTGGAGCGTTACCATAGATACTGCAGTCACATCCATATAGCTGAGTCCAGAGTTTAAGAAGAGGTACAATGCTTGTCTCAGGGAAGCTCTCAGTCCACATGGGAAAAAAGAAAAGACAACATGATGTGATAATACAGAATGACAAACACTGTAGCACAAAGAGCCCTGAAAAATGTCCTTCTCATCACTTCTTTATCATTCCAGATGTATATTTTGTGTGAGAACCCAGTGATGTGGGATACAGTAGAACCAACTTCTTTAGTCCCTTTTGTGGACACTCCTGCTTGCCTGCTGTCACCAGGCAGAGTGCTGGCCCCCGTTGGCATCAGTAACTAACATGACATGTCACTCTGCCCCAGCTTTTCCATAGGCATCTTCTTAGAAAAGATGTTCCTTGAGGAAATAATTTCAGGAAATGCTGCCACATCAAGAGGACAGAGGCCTGGTGTGTGACCCTGATGAGAACTCCTCCAGTAAAGATGACTATTGCACTCTCCTTAATACATTTTTTAAGCTTATTCCATCAGACCCCTACATGCCTGCATCAATGACACACACACCTCTGAGACACTGCTCTGCTTTCAGAAAATTCTGCCTTCTCCAGGTTTCAAGTTTTCAAAGAACCCTTTTGACATTAAGAAGCCATCAATAGGGGCTGGAGATTTAGCTCAGTGGCATAAGTGCCTGCCTGGCAAGTGCAAGGTCATGAGTTCAATCCCTGGTATTGTAAAAAAAAAAAAAGAAGAAGAAGGAGGAGGAGGAGGAGGAGGAGGAGAAGAAGAAGGAGGAGAAGGAGGATCAATAAGATTAAAAAAAAAACTAAAGAAAAGTCTTGATACACAAAAAGACAGAGGAGGGGAGAAGCACTGTACATTGGGTGGGACTACTTGAGTACTTCACCAGGTTCTTAAAGCTACCTAACTGTTTTACATGGACCTGCTTTGTCTGAAACAGGGAGAGGGATATAGAACAAGACAGTTGTAGGTTTTCTTCACTACCACCACAAAGCTTTGGGCCTCTGGAGTACTGTAAAACCTTCCTGTACTTAAGTTTGTTCTGCTGAAATATGGATCTATGGATTTACTAAGTCAGTTATACTGCACAGAGTTGTTCAGAAGGTAAAAGGATAAAAAAGTATACCACACACTGTATACAAAGCGCACAGCTAAGGGCTGCTTTAGGGTGATGCCCTCACCCCACAGGACAGAAAGGGGATGGGAAGAGGCAAAACCAGCAGGACTGAGGCTGTGAATAAGAACAGTGACCCCACAGACCTCAAGTCACAAATCACCTTTTCTACTTATGTGAAGCTGACCAGAAGTAGAACTTATGGCAGAGAAACAGACACCTGCCAGAGGGGCAGACTCAAGGAGGGACTCAACTTGTATCATATAAAGTGAGGCCTTGTCACAGCTCCATGCCAACATAACTGCATTTAATCAGTTCATTGGCCTCTGGCTTAGCTGTGGTGTGACTTTAATTGACTTCTACAACTTGCAGTCTTATAAGACTCTATTTTTCTGTCTCTGCTTATTATTTAAACTAGGAGCTGTTCTCCCAGAGTATAATCACTTCCTGCTAAAAGGTTAAAAAAAATTCCAGCATTCATTCACATCTTACACCAGAGGGGGAAAAATAATGAGAGTCCTAAAAATACCCATGTTCAAAAAAAGAAGATGAAGATGAAGACGAAGACAAAGACAATGACGAAGATGAGGAGAAAGAGGAGGAGGAAGAGGGGGAGGAAAAAAAGAAAAAAAATCCTAAACTCCTCCTCTTTAAAATAACTTAGCTTAAAAGAATATTATAAAGATACTATTGAGATTTCTGTTCCAGTCTCTTTTTTAAATTAGCACTTTGTCTATGCAGCCATCTTCTGCTCTCTGAAAATGAAGTTATCACAAAGCAAACATTTACTGAGCATCTATTACACGCTAAGCCAATGTACCAGGCACAGGGGAACACAGATGAAACCAGATGGGCCCTGAGGGCCATGAGTATCTCACAAAACCAACCAATAGGTTGATGTCATGTTTATTTCCACTTGACAGAAAAGGAAACTGAGGTTCCCAAACAAAGCTGTCCTGAGGCACTAGAATATTCCAATGGTCTGGAAGGAAGTCAGATCCAGGGTCCTCAGAGCCAGAATGGTGGCAGTGAAGGGAGACAAGCCTAAGATTCCAATGTGTGCTTCTGACAATACAGAGGAAGAGAAGGCCCCAGAATTCTAATAGAGCTGTACTGACCTCCTTCCTCCTGCAACTGGGTGTTGGACTCTGGGGAGATGACCAGGGCAGGCTGGAGGCAGTAATGACAAAGTCAAAGATGTCCTCTACCAGCAACAGTGCAAATGGCCAGCTCTTCACAACAGCCTTAGAGGCCTTACTGGCCATTTAACTCCCTCTTGCCTTCAGGCCATCACAACTCCTCATAGGAGCAAATAAGATGACAATTAGAGTTGCTTCTATGCCAATGGCTGTCTCAGCTATGGAAGACATTTAGGCTAAGCAGGAGCACAGCATGGGGAGAGAAGATGGGTTTATATGTTACCAGGCCTCAGGGAAGTCCTGGACACCTTGACCTCCTACCAGTAACATTCACTTACTCACTTGATAGCCAACCCACATTTATTGAGCACCTATTGTGTGACTCACTGAGATACAAAACAATGAGAAAGAAGCATGGAACTGGTTCTTAAGGAGGGAGGGGTGATAATACACAAGTTAGTGATATGTTAATATGGAAATACTATAGTTATAAGAGGAAAGAGAGATATACATAAATATACTGAACGTGGAAAGCCTGATCTGGCTAGGGTATTGAGGCTTCCTGAGAACATGACAAATAGATATTGGGGTGAGAGGGATATTCCCCAGAGCAGCAGTACAAGCAAAGGGAACAGTAAGAGAGAGGGCAGCAGACTAAGGCCCAGCCAGATGAGGGAACACAATGAGAAGCCCAGCAGGGACCAAACCCTCTGCATTGCACTTAACAAAAAGATAATGCCTCCTGTGTGTGTCTGACATGCTGCTGTAGCTGCCTGTAATGCACCCTCCTGGAGGATGCTGGCTCTGGAAAGGTCAGTCCTGGAAGAGAGCAGATGGAAGGAGGCAGAAGTCTGTCCAAAGGCCCCAGACTTGTAACACAGGACTGTCCAGCCTTACCTTAAGTGGCCTGGAGCAAAAGCCAAACAATCTTCCCTCTGAATAACAGGACTACATAAGGATGATATTTCAATACTGCTATAACAGCAAAACCAGGGAAACAATGCCATATCCCTCTACAAGAGCTCTGCTAGGTGGATTATGGTTTTCCTAGTTCAGGGGAATCAATACGGCTCTTTAGAATAGATCTACATTTAAAGTAAGATAAAGAGATCTCTAACGTCTACAGATAATAAGAAAAAGTAACATTACAGAACAACAAATTTAGCGGGCTACTAGTTATTAAAACATGTAAGGGTATGCAGAGCAGCTTACTCAGTGTCATGGTTTATGTCAGTGGCCCCCAAGCCTCATGCCTGTGCATTATGTATTTGTGACTGGTTCATTGTCTAGCTCTTGGATTGGAGATGTGAGTGCTACACAGGCCTAGGGGTGGAGTCAGGATGTGATGTAATGACAGGAAGAAGGTGTGTCTCTCTCTCTTGCCGGTTTTGGCCTTGCTGTTTGCAGCCGCCATGAACTGCAGCTCTGCCATGCCACGCTGCCTTGGAGCCAATTGAGTATGGACTAAAACCTCCAAAAACTGTTAAGAAATAAACTTTCCTTTCCCAACTTTGGGCATCAGGTATTTTGTCTCAGCAACGAGTAAAAAGTAACTAAGACACTCAGGGATTATTCATCTCTGAAAAGACGCAGCCAAGAGATTGGTAATACTTTTTGCCTCTGGGTAAGAAAATCAAGGAGCAACAGGGAGGAAGATACTTTTCACCAACTACTCACTGAATACCTTTGTAAAGTACTGGACTTTTTAGCAAGGGTGAAATAGTTTTTCAAGAGTCAAAAAATAAATTGGGTACTTTTAAACTTGTAAAAGAACAAAATCTTGTTACAGGTACAGCACAGTGGTAGAGCACTTGCCTACCATGAATGAGACCCTGCATTTAATCCTCAGTAGCTAAATAAATAAATAAATCTGGTAAGGCAGACCCAGATCTCTAATTTCTCACTAGAACACTGCGTGAATGATTTCATTTCTAAGCTTTAGTTTACTCTTCTGCAAATGGGGATCATAATAATAATTACTCTCATGGTGAGTTACAATTAAGTAAAGCCCTAATGCTTGAAAGAATTCAGTCAAATTTTTGACAGGCATTGGCTAACCAATATAAGCAACAGATATTGGCACTTAATAATTTGTACTAGCCAGCTGTCTGTTCTTATTCAAAATGACGCTGAGGATACTCACTGAAAATGCATCCACAGTGACAATAGTGTCCTGTCATTCCTTCATAATTAAAGACACAGAAGGACACCTATAAGGCCCAAACTGAGCAAATGCTAAGGAACAGGGCCACTGTGAGTTCTTGTCTGCCACAGACTCCCTCTTTTAGGTCTTAGAGCAGGCTGGAATGCTTAGAGCTGGGCAGGAAATAGCAGACTTGCCTCTCCCAGACCTGTCCTATTCACAGAGGAAAATGGGTGAGCACAAGCTTCTCAAACCCACAGCTTGCTGGCCTTCCAGCTCCAAGATGCAGATGCAGTCAGAGCAGGTGCCCTGTTAGACACCACTTCCCAAGTCTTCGAGGTGAGGCATGGGTGTGAAGCCACTGTAGAGAACTCTTGACCCCTTGCTTAGAAGGGAAAAGGGTAACTCGGGGACCTCACTCTGCTCCTCCCAATCCCTTGGCATTGGTGCAGAATGGATAAAGAATATGACTTTAATTACATGTGAGTCTGCAAGGCACACTCACTGAAAGATGAAGTCCTCACAAAAACTTGGTGAACCTGTGAAATGGCAATAATATACCCTCCCTCAAAAGTGCCATAAGAAATAAAGGACAGGAATGTCCTAAATGTGCTTCCATCCTAGGGAAACCCAGAACTTCATAACTCCCTAAATAATGAAATCCAGAGACATGCATAAAGTCTGGGAGAGATCAGGAGTGAGGACAGGGAACCTTCCTCCCTGGGACTGTGTTGCAGGGCTCTAGCCATGGAAGTTCATCTTCACATGCTAGCCATCCAGAAACAGAGACTGGGGTACACTGGCCACCCCCATAGTGCTTTCCCACCCTATGTTTATGAGCCTCCTGGTGGAAACACACACTGCCATGTGTGAGGCTGTTTCCAAGCCAAAAATCAAACCCGAAACTTACAAACCTCTAAAGCAAGGGAAAGAAGAACATAGTAAAGATCATTACAGGGGTGCAATGAGCAAAATCTTAACTAGGAAAACCTACGGTTCAACAGGCTAATTTATTTGATAACAATAAGAATAACAAAGGGAAGGAGATTTATATATAAAAGGCGACTTTAAAACCCTATCATCCAACAGCAGTATTTGGACTTTATCAGGATTCTGATTAGTTGCAAATAAGTTCAAAACATTTTGAGGATACTGAACACTGTTAAATACTGCCTGGATATTTGATGATATTAAGAAATCACTGTTAATTTTTGAGATGTTACAATGGTATTTTTAGTTACGTGTAGCTATGTTAAATGATTTAGACCAAGAATGACTCCCAAACTCTCATGTGCTCTGAGTGGGGGATTTTGGAAGGTGATTAGCTCACCAGGACACTCTAGGTAAATGTGCTGTTGGCAGAAGGCATGATCAGAAGAGTTAAGTCATTAGGGACATGACCTGGAAGTGTGTATCATCCTCTCCAAATAACCATGGTTGGGAAGGTTTGAAAAGAATATGAAAGAATTGATTATTGTAGAAGCTGAGTGACACGTATGTGGATTATGTTGTATATAATTGCCTTTGATTTTATATATGTTTGAATTTTTGCACTATGATTAAAAGTGAATAATCAAGCCAGAGGCTGAGTGAGAATATTTACAATACATAAAACTAAAAAAGAAGTGAATAGAACTGCTACAAATTATTAAGAAAAACAAATACAATCCAATAGAAAGGCTATAAAGACAACTCACAAAAGTGGAAAACAAACTGGGCACTAGCAAATGAAAGGATGGTCAATCTCACTTGTAATTGGAGAAACGCAAATTTAGACCATCTCATACAAATGTTTTGGTGGGAAATAAAAATGTTGGCAGGAACTTTTGCATGAACTTTATAATTTGACCAACTAAAACTAGTTCAATATATAAAACTAGGTAAGTTCACATTTAGTCACTGACCTTAAAGAAACACTTGTTTAATGGGTAGGGAGTAGGAGTAGGATTACACAAGACAAAAAGAAACAAAAGAGAGCACAGGAGTTGGATCCATGAAGTTAGAAAGTAAAATGGTGGGTGCCAAGGCCTCAAAGAGGGAGAAAAGAGAAGTTAGTATTTAAAATAGATTTTCAATTGGAGAAGATAAAACTCTGCAGATGGACGGTGGTGGTATTGGTCTCACAATACGAGAATATATTTACACCATTTTACTATACACTTAAAATGATTAGGATGGTATATTTTAAGTTATTTATATTTTATCATAACTTTCAAGGATATGAAAGAAAAACAAAAAAAGATACATCAACCAAATATAATGTGTGAAACCTGTGGGTCCTAATTTTTTTAAAGAAGTATAAAAAATGACTGAGATAATTGGAAATTTGAATACTGATATTTGAAGATACAGGGCAATAAAGAATGGTAAGAATACAAGATTTATATTTTATTATTTTTAGACATATATACTAAGGTGTCTATAGACTTATTACCCAATATATTATTCAAATAATATAGAGAAAGAAGTTGGGATAGGTCATTTGAAACAAACCAGCCATGACTGATAATAGTTGAATCTGACAATGGATAACCAGAGAGTACATTATACTTAATCTGGCCTACCTTTGGGCACTTAACATTTTACATAATATATCTATTTTAAGATGAGGAAGTTATTATACGTGTGTACACATGTGTTAGACTGCTAACAGTATCCTCATTTATAATGGCAAAATACTAATGATAATAGTATGCCTGTTTATAATGGACAATTTCAGAATAGAAAGGTGAAGGAAGAAGGTGACGTGTGACTACAATATAATTTGTAACATTGCATTTATTCTAATCTCTGCTGCCTCCCAAAAAGCAAATGTGGCAGAAGTTAATTGTTTACCAATAAAGAGAGCACTAATCAGTGTTTGGGGGCAGCAGAGGCCAGATCAAGAGACAGATACCACCTGCAGGGTAAAGCACTCACCGGTCCCCGAAGGTCAATGAGTTCTTGGCGCATCTGGGACACGAGGGCCTCCTTGGCCACTAAGGCCCGGTGCAGCCGCTCATTGAACTCTATCAGCTCCCCATGCATCTCAGCCACCTGGAACAAACAACCACCAAACCGTAAGGCTATGAGGCAGACCCTCCCCCAAGCCATGTCCTCCTCCTCTGGACCCTCCTTTCTGCCACATTTCAGCAACATATCCACAGCTTGTTGGGGCTATTTACCTATGAGCTGTGCAAACCCATCCCATGTTGAATATATCTTAATTTGCTTGGTTTTAGCACTTGGCAGTGGTCAGTCCACAAGTTATAATCAAAATACAACTACATCATCAGTTTTGGACTTCAAGTTCTGGTTCTTAACTGACACTTTTCTAGCAAACATTTTTGTTTTAATGTGAGTCATGCCTATCAAGAAAGTCTCTACTAATAGCACAATGAGAGTAACTGTTACTATTCTGTTCATCAGGCCCTTGGTTCTGGAAACCAAGGAAAGAGAACGAGAGACTTCTACAGGATGGTGTCAATGACAGTGACAGATACAAAAGAAGCTACACAGCTACTGATCTGTCACTGCTGCCTCCATTCTGGGACAGATCCTTCCTGTATGCTCCTCACAGCTGTATCACAGAGCTCTGAGAAGTGTGTACTATTAATTTCACCTTAGCAGAAAGAGAAACAGTAGCTTGCTCAAGATCATGCCACCAACAGGGAGCCTGGCTGTGTGCCCTACTGCACTTGGCCCAGAAGTGGCCCTCGGCCTATGGGGAACCACTGGATCTTTCTGAAATGAATTATTTAATATTTCTGGTTGATCTTGAATAAATAAAAAAGGAGGTGGCTATACAGTAGCCTATAATCAATATAAAGATGTCCCAACAGTAATTTATTTATTTAAACATATTAGAGAAACATGAGATGTTACACTGCCATGTTGTCTCTGAACCCTGCAGGAAGACTACAAGCACCTTAAGAGAAGTCCACACAATGTGTGGTTAACAGACCCTGAGCTGGCCTGGACCCCTGATCAATCCAAGAAATCACTTACCTAAGTGGTCACTGTGCTGTGTGATTAACAATAATACCAGGCCATCTGTAACATGTACTTTACATGAGATAAAAGATACTTTCAGAATAAGGAATGTATATGGGGAAATGCACTATAAAACAGAAGATCACTAACCTGGGTCTCTCCATAAGACATAGAAAAGGCAGCCCTTCTTTTTTGATTGTATTGTTATATGAATGATAAAAAGCTTAGAAGGAGTCCAGGCATGGTGGCACATACCTAGAGTACTAACACTCAAAAGTCTGAGGCAGAAAGTTCCACCTGGAACACTTACCATGACACTCCTTAAAACACACACACACACACACACACACACACACACACACACACACACACACACACACGTATAAAGGGCTGGGGATATAGCTCAGTGTGAAAGCCCAGGGTTCATCTCCAACAGGAAAGGGGAAGGGATAGGGAAAGGGAAAGGGAAAAAGCTTAGAAGAAAGTACAAGAAGATAGTAAATTCAAGGAGTGTGTTTTCCCCCCATTCTTTGTACTGTTCCTTAGGTAAGTTTCCTAGTAAAAAGCACTCTTTCATTTATCGGTGAGAGAAAGAATAAAGCTCTATAAAGAATTAAACTCTAAAGCATTGAAATTCTTCACGTAAAATAAAAAGGAGCCATTGTGCAATTAACATGAAATTTACCAGGTCCCTAATTTTCATCCTGGACACTTCTATTAACATGTTCTGTGAATTCTCCTCAAATGGCACTCATCTGTTTCCAAGGTGCCCACCTCGGCCAAACCAGTGTAAAATACTAAGAGAAAATAGTACAAAAGATACAGCAAGCAGTATGCAATTAAGAGAGGAAGAAGTCATTGAGCCTTTTACTAGCTTTTTTCTTTGTGCAGACCTAAAATTAATATTCCCTTGTTGCTTTATTCCTTTTGTACATGAAAAACTTAAATTGATTTTCTTTTGACCTTTAACAAACAAATACAATATCACTAATGTCACTGTGAATCCTCTGCTCAGAAATCACATAAACACTCTATGAGCTTCCTTTGGGCAGTTAATCCATTTATTACAGCAGTAGCTGCCAATATCACCAGTTAATACCTGCCAATGTGCTCCTACAAAATGCAGGCTTTAAATAGATGGCCAATGTCATTACCAAAACAAAGCAAGGTTTTATGTTTTTTTTTTTCCAGTGAGAGACAAAGTGCTACAACAAATTTTTACCAGTGTATAAAACATCTAACATCCTAGCTTCAAGTGGTGTTTATCATGAGCTGTCAAAAACCTGTTTCTCTTTTGCAGCCAGAAGAATGACTTGACCACATGAGACAAAGTTTTCTTTACAATGAAGAATAGAAAAAATAACTGTTGGAACCAAGGAAACAAAATTTGAAGAAATAATTTCATCATTAAACTCTGATGTTCACTGTTTCTGAGTTAACCTCTGAAACTCTGAAATTTTATACTGCACATCACTATCTGTGGCCACCGGTGTAAACAACTTACTTTCTGGAAATCATAGCAGCTTTCTGTTCCTCATATAACTATTTTCAAACTCAAGTACAACCAGAAACAAATTCAAGAATTAAAGAGAATCTCAGAAGACGAATGTAAGATCAAAAGTAGTTCCCTTTATCACAAAAATAAAAATGGGCCAAGAAACCACTGTATCTTGGAATTTTTATTAGTCTTTGAAGGCACTTTCAGGTCTCATCTGATCACATTATTTACCATAGCCAGAGAGACTGCCAGAGAGCAGGACAGAATCGGTGTCCTCTGAACCATTCTCATCCAAGCAGGCACAGTGATCTTCCCAAAGTCACAGCTCATTTTGTAAACTGCCGCTTAATACATTCAATGCTTCCTTTACCCTAAGGTGATGCAACTCCTCTCTCCAACTCCACCTCTCAGTTTCAGTGTCTCAACACCACTTAGCCCTTCTAGGTACTCTCTTCCACAAACAGGCTAAGCTCCAGAAGGCTGTCCTACAGACAGAGGAGAAAAGTGTGTCCATCCAGGTAAATTATAGGTGCCAATGGCTGGCATGAGAGGCCAGCAGGAATAAGAGGCAGCTAACAAGGGACTTTGATCCGAGACAAGCCTGGGCCTAATCAGCTACTAACAGTGTGTTCTGATGCTGGACAGGTAAACTCTATGACCCAGAAGTTAATCATCTATAGAATGGGTCATCATGTGATTAAATGAGATGCTGCAACTCTCAGGCATGACAGCATACCTAAGGCAGGGCAAACTGAGCCAGTTTTCTGTGATAGGTGAAGGTATAAGGAAACATGGAGGAAGCAGCAGAGTAATAGGTTAAATGGGCCTCCTTGTGCCACACCAAGGAACTGAAACAACCATGGGAAGATGCACTGTCACCCAAAGCAAGAGCACATTAAAGTTGCTAATCATCTGTGAGGCAGGCTCTAAGTGAGCCATGGGGTAAGGCAGGCAGGAAAGTCACACAGAGTGTGTGAGCCTATACTAGTGCAGTGCAAAGCATGTCTGTGAGCTGCTGCCTCTACGGTACTATTGCTATCCACGTGAGACAAGAGAAGAACGACATTCGGAGTAAGCATTTAGAAATGTTTAAAGCCATTTTATACTGCTGTGAAACCCAGGAATTTCTTAATATTTCAAGATAACCTTTTTATATTGCAAAAGTATTGGTCTACACTGAGTAGAAACACTTTACAATAGTTTGAGAAGCACTGAACATACATATGCTGTTTGAAGCAATGTCTTTCATTAATAAACATGAAAAATGATAATAAACCATAACAATGAAAAAAGGCAAAACAAAGTCCCTACCCTTTAAATAAATTTGTTAAGAGTTGAAAAGAAAAATAAAATAAAACCACTGTAATCAATGTCCATCATTCTTTTAGAAATTCACACATCATTTTCTTGTAACATACCATTTGGCCTTGAAACCATGAAAATGAAGGATAGTAACTGACATGATGAATGCTGAGACCCAGCTCAGGTGCAGAGGCATGAAAAGTCTTCAAGAACTCAAGAGTTGCCAGCAGTTTCCCTGGCTCAGCACCAGTGCAGACTTTCTTAGAGCTGCTACATCCCACCCATTTACCAGAGGAGGATGGTGAGGGTCAGACTAAGCAATAGCCCAGGTCACAGGGTTTCTGAGTGCCTTGAAATCTGACCTCTACTTATGATAGTGACAAAGTTGATATTCTTTCTATCACTTGGCCCTTTAGATGACATATAAATAACCCAGAAAAAGAAATATGTCCAGCTGAGCAAGCAGAATACCTAAGCTCCGATAGGCAAGTGCCTATTTCCTCACTGGGCCATGGCTGCAAATCAGGTTCCTGCTTTGAAATTCAATGCTCTCTGCTCCTCCCCTGGGGGCCTAAGACTCTGGACAAAGATGAGGAAGGGGAAGTATTTTGTAAACTGAGATTCTCTGCCCATGTAAGGCAACAGTGGGATAGAGAAGGCAGGATCCCAGAGCTTAAGCTCTGTACCAAGAACACCCCTGTACTCTCCAGGCAAAATTGGACTGAATTTTGTATTATCAGTTCCTATGAGATAAGTGCTGCTACTGGCCCCACTTGTGTACCTGAGGAAACAGAAGCACAGAAAAGGTAAGCAACTTGCTTAAGGCCACAAAGGGAAAAAGTAAACAAACAAATGGACAAAACAAAACAGAAAACCACACAAGGAGTAACAGCAAAACTAGGACACTCCTGTGCCCATGTTCTTGGCCACACCACTCTTCCATCCTGCTTCTCAGCATATACCATCTCTATGATGCTGAGCTGGCTGCTCAAGATATGAGTGGAACAGCAGAGAGCCTAAGGAGTAATAAGCCTGTAACCAGGGGCTAAAAGCATCCACAAAAGCAAAGGATACCATCACTCACAGACGTAAGTACACATACAGCCCAGAAAAGGTACCATCTACCCCACAGGGAAGGATGGTCTTCAACTTCCATCTGGGCTCTTGGTTGAGCCTCTCAAGGCCAGTCTAAATTGTCACAGGCTAAGTTTCAAACATTTTCATCAGGAGGACTCCTGCAGTAAGAGACGGGGCACCCAGAGTGACCCAGAACCTCAGCAGAGGCAGAGCCTCCCGCAAGACTCAGCATCCAAAGAAGACTGTGAGATAAGACCCTGAAGATCCTCAACTCTATGATTGGCCTTCTCTAAAGTGGTCTCTGCTTCCCAGAAAAGTATTTTGGGAACTAGTTTCTACATGAACTTTCCAGCATGAAGACTGTCCCCAGGGCTGGCAAGTACCACACTTGGGTGTTCCATATGGAGGAACCACTTAAGGAAAGAAGACTCAGGGTATAGAGAAATAAGGGACCTGGGGTCCTATCTACTCATTGCAGTGACTTGGAGCAAGTACACATTCCTGGGTCCTGGGATCCTTACTTATAAAATGAGGCTACTGTCATAATATGTAGGGCTGCCAGGGCATACACAAAGATAACAGTCTGGGTAGGTGTCTAAGACCTACCCCTATAAGTACTGCCCATGGATCAGATGGGGTTCTATGTACTTTATATCTTAGGATGAGCCTGACAGATACAGATTCATCCTCATTTATAAGTGAGGAAAACCAAGGCTCAGAAAGGTGAAGTCAATATTCAAAGTCACACCATTGCCAGAGAGGGTTAGCCTGACTCTGGAGAGCACAGTTCTGTGTCTGCCCTCTTATATGGCTTTGATTTCTTTCTTCCTTCTGGTTTACCTATTGCTTTGACTCTTTGGAATGCCGGCTGAGCACAGAAAGCCATTCAGACTCCCCCAGAGGAGGCATGATCTCCAGTTGATCCTTGTCACAGATCCGTCTCACAGGCACATCATAAAGTCACAGCTATCTGCAAATGCCACCAACATAGTGCTGTGTGGGCTCTGTCTGCCCAGGCACTCAGTAGAGGCTTATGGCAACTCTGGTGGTAAATGCATCTAAATGACTCCCCAAGTCTCCTCATAACAAGCCCACCAGTACTCAGAATGCTGAATTTGAGAGAAGTGACACTTGAAAACATCTGCAGAAGTTGCCATTCCATGGGGTACCCCAGCACAAACAACAGCTCCATTGGTAAGACAAGCCACTGAGACAAAGGTGACAAGTAACTGGCACTGCCCTGTGAGCTGCTGTGCCC
The DNA here is from genome assembly GCA_004027455.1 of Hydrochoerus hydrochaeris. Classification (NCBI taxonomy): domain Eukaryota; kingdom Metazoa; phylum Chordata; class Mammalia; order Rodentia; family Hydrochaeridae; genus Hydrochoerus; species Hydrochoerus hydrochaeris. The sequence continues at coordinate 44,060 of PVLA01000036.1, read as the reverse complement.
AGATCCCAATGGCCACCTTATTCCCCTGGACACATAGTTTTTTGAAGAACACACATGCTGTGGAGAAAGTTCATGCAGAGCAAGCCACTGCCAGCCCCACAGGACTTCTACTTCCACTGTTACACATACATGGCTCTGAAAGAGCAAAGGCAGAGCACACAGAAATGATGATATTCACATAGTGAATATCAAGATTACCTGCCAATTCTGGAACAAGGGTGCTGGGGATGGAAACTCACCTGCCCCATCCCAGGTCTTACCAGATGTGAACTTGGGCAACTCGTTTTTCCTTCTTTGGATTTTGGTCTCTCATTCATAAAATGAAGAACAATGCAAAACTACAAGACTCCTGTGAGGTTTAAATAAGTTAATGCATCAGAAGGGCCTTGGCATGTATGAAGTGGCCCTTCAATGTTAGCTGTTGTTATTTCATTAAAAGGGCACCTGTATAGCTGTGCAAGTGGCACAATGCACAATGGTGTGTAGCTCTAGGATCGATCCTCTCACCAATCCCAAGCCCTGTGAACTGTGGTCAGAGAGTACACTTTTCTTACTCTTGATTCTGTAGGACCTTTCTCAGGTTTCTCTGTTCTTTCCTCCACAACTGTTGTCAGACCAGCATTCAAAAGTGCCTTCTCCATACCCTGGAAAAGCACCCCAGGACCCTGCTCCCCATCCATGCTCAGATGGCCTTCCCAAAACCCAAACCAGTCATTCACAGCACAGTCTCTGCTGAAAGCCCTTCAGGGTTGTTGACAGGTTCAATTACTGGATGTCCTGATTTGCTTTAGAATGATGCTGGGTTGGGGGAGAATCATTCTCTGTTGGTAGGTGCTGGAGCTGACTGGGACTGCATTCTAGGCACACAGAGGTGCACTATAGTATTTTGCCTCAAATTTCTCCATAGTCCAAAGTTTAAAAAAAAAAAGTCTTTCATTGGTTCCCCACTAATTTCTTTAGAGTGGTAGCAAAAAAGGGGAGGAGGGGACATGGTGAAAAAGGGAAAGGGACTTCCCAGAGAAGGACAATCACTGATCAAAGTAGGCTATGCCTGCACCCTACCTTCCTCCTAAAACCTAGCCATGCTTTAGAACTTCATTCAAATCTCAGTTTACTTCCTGTAATCTGTGCATCTAATCTTCTCCTTAATGACTCTTAGCAGCAGCAACAACAGTTTCTATTATTGGAGGAGCTATTGTACATCAATCATGTCAGCCTCAACCAAAAGACTTTTTTGCAAACAAGAAAAAGTATACTCTCCAGCCACAGTTCACAGGGCTTGGGACTGGTGAGTGGATTAGCCAGGAGCCACACCACCATGCAGTGTATAACTTGCACAGCTATACACAAAAGCCTTAGATATCATGCTAGGTGCTGTTATTGCTTCCAGACCACACACTACCTGTTGCACAAAATTCCTATGTAATAGGACAGAACACTGCCTGGCTAGCTTTAAGGCATGCCCATAGTCAGCACTGTCTCCTGGATATCAAACAGCACTGACAGGGAGCACAGGCTGTCACCCAACTCCTCAAGTCTTTCTTGAGACTGCCACTGATGACTTGACATTTCAGAGGACTGCTTTTGCTAGACCAAAGCTGGCTGAATCTGTGGAGGAGGGAGGGGGCAAATGTTCCTTCCTATTAGCACGCGATGCTGTTCACCTGACAGCACACAATGTTGTAATTACAAGTACAAAACACTGCATTTGGTGAGGCCTACGAAAATGAGCCAAAAATGATTTCCACAGGCTTTGTTGGCCTCACCTCTCAAAAACAGTTGCAGGCTTTCTTAAAGAGCAGAGCTACTGATTTCTATGGACTCCAGTATGGAGGGCAGTTTAGATGGTGTTTAGACCCCAGTCTAGATAGTGTTGAGCTCATCTCCTCCTCAGCACAGAATGCCTTTTCCAGCCTGCTTAGTCAACAGCTAAGGAAGTGGAAGAAAGAAAGTTGAGGCAGTCAGCATTATGAACAAACAAAGCTGGACCTGGTGTTGCACACCTATAATCCAGCACTCTGGAAGGCTGAGCCAGGAGGATCACACATTTGAATCCAGGTTGGGCAACTCAGTGATTTAAGTGAATCCTCATCACAAAAGAAAGAAAGAAAGAAAGAAAGAAAGAAAGAAAGAAAGAAAGAAAGAAAGAAAGAAAGAAAGAAAGAAAGAAAGAAAGAAAGGAAGGAAGGAAGGAAGGAAGGAAGGAAGGAAGGAAGAAAGAAAGAAAGAAAGAAAGAAAGAAAGAAAGAAAGAAAGAAAGGAAGGAAGGAAGGAAGGAAGGAAGGAAGGAAGAAAGAAAGAAAGAAAGAAAGAAAGAAAGAAAGAAAGAAAGAAAGAAAGAAAGAAAGAAAGAAAAGGCTGGTGGTGTAGCTCAGTGTAAAGTTACTGAGTAAAATCCTCAGTACCACTAAACAAAAGAAGAGCTAATAACCAGGAGCATGCAGCCTCTGCTGCCTGTACCAAGCAACTGCCCTGGGACCAGCTCATTCACACTTTGTAACCTTACAACATTCTGTGGCACAGTTCCACCTTCAAAGACAGGAGGATGAGAGGGGAAGAGGAAGTAAAATGATTAAGATGAGCTATGTATATGTACCAGTTCCCTATAATGACATGCAACTACAGTGGTACCTTGGTTTATAAACTTTGTTTTGTGATTTTGGGGAAGATGGCTGCATTTGTCTTTGTATAGAGAAGATGAGAGTTTGCACACAGAAGCAACATTTTGTCAAAGGCTTCTGTTGAAAACCAACTTGTTTGCAAACAGAAGCATTTGTGAACTGAGGTAATATTTTTTATATTATATATTGCAAACATACACTAATAAAGAAACTTAAACCAAGCACATGCCTATAATCCCAGTACTCAGGAAACTGAGGCAGGAAGAATGCTGTGAGTTCAAGGTCAGACTGGGCTACATAAGGGATTCGAGGCTAACCTGAACTATATAGTGAAGAGATTGTATTTTGGCTGGCCGGGAAAGAAAAGAAAAGAATTTTAAAAAGAAACATCTCTAATATCTGAAAATCCTCAAATTCATTCACTCAACAAATGTGTAGGGAGCACCTAACCATTTTCCAGGCCTTAGGACTATGATTACAGCTGCAAGTAGAATAGATCAAATCCTGCCCTCATGGTGTCTATGTTTCTAGCTAGTTGACTATCTGACCCATTTGGAAACAGCTTTGCAGAGGCCTAGTCCTGGAGATCATGGGGTCAGACCTAGAGCCTCTTCTCATAATCTCCCACCTCTGGGAGTCTCTTTCATCAACTCCCTCCCTGGGTGAGGCCCAGTGCATGCATATTCCTTCACAGCTCTGGAATCACTTACTCACTCAGTCATCCATTCACATGTCTTCATTCATTCAACAAACATTTATTGCACCAGGAACAGTGTTGGCATCACTATTATCAGGATCCCACCCTATCAACAGCCCAGCAGGAATGCTGGGAGCACACAGGAGAGGTACCCACTCCACCTGGGATTAGAAGAGGGGGCAGAGAGGGAAGTAACACCAGGCTGGGGATTGAGGGCAAGATGAGGGCAGTCAGCTGGAGGCAGGAGAACAAGTTCATCCATAGGCCACATCCCAGCCCAATTCTCATGCACTCCCATCTTTTCAGCTATAAAATGGGCATCTGCGGTGCCAAGTGGAATTTTAAACTGTGTAAGGACTGGCCCAGGGCAGGGGTTCACCATGGGCAGCTGATCAGTATTCTGTAGAATTCACTGCCAGAACAAGCAAGTTATATAATACTGTGCGTCTAGCACCAACTCCCCAATTCAGAGGTTTCACCAGGACTAGGCCTCTGCAAATATTTCACCCTGGGTGTTGCTTTCACATTTATTTTGCAGGGTGTGGAAAGTACAGACTCCCATATAAAGATGTAAATTCTGAAATTATATGGCTCTTTGTCATATTCTAATGTCTTCCAGAAATCAGGGGAGACCCACATGCATTTTTAATCATATTCCTTTGGAAGGAATACATAGGGACCTCTTGAATATTTCAACCATGGCTCAATAAATTATGACCAAGTTTCAAAAGCAAAACAGTAAATGAAAAACATTAAATTTTATGAACATCAAAAATGGTTTTCTCCTTTGAGAGTCCCTTTCTCATACCAAATAGCATTCACATATAGCCAAGAAGAACCCCCTCAGGTCATGCCCATCTTGGTCCCAGTAGAGAGGAAGACATAACCATCACTTGTGATAGTAGTAATTGGTGCACACAAACACCTGTGCAGAGGGTGCAAGGGGTTAGTTACCCTGTGCTCACGTATAAATAATCAGGATGCGGAAACTGTTGGGAGGATGAACTTGGACCTGGATGTGCTCAACCTGTCCTTGTCTTGCTGGGTAACCTTCAGAGAGTCATTCCACCTTGTTGGGCCTTGGCTTAAGCATCTGTTAACTGGCATCCTCAGAAGCATTTATTGTTATTAGGACTAAATGAATTAATATACAACTAGAACTGAACAAACAATACCACAATTTTGATACTTGCAGCTTTGCTTGACACATGAAAATGTGTGCATACCTCAAATTCATGTAAGTGCCACGATCATCACAATGGAAAGATAAGATAGGATAGTTTTTAAACCTGACAATCTTGTAGAATTTTGCCCAGTTGTGAATATTGAAGCCTCACCATTTTACCAGCAAAATGGAGGTCAAACTCTCTTTGCAAAGTGTGAAGCTGTGGGATATGGCTGAGATTGCACCCTCCTAGCTAGCAGCATACACTGACATTTGTCACCCTTCTTCCTTCACAGAAGGCCTCTGGGTCCCCCACCTCCAGAAGCAGAAGATGGTTCATATTTCCAGCATCTATCAAGCTGGGAATTGGGTGAAATTTCCTCACTTCCTGGCACAAAGCACTGAGATGGAAGGGATTTGGCATCTGTGCGACTGTTCTTGCCCTAGAATGAGACATGGACTGATATTCACCAAGTGCTCCGTCTGCTTTCTTGAGTTTGCTACCCCTTTTGTACAACTGGGCACAGGTTTTTGATTGTTCTGGCCAACAGGATCCAGGCAGGAGTGGCATATGTTGCTTCTGAGTTACAGCATAGGACAGCTGGTGTGTAACCTTGCTGCTGCCCCTTTCCCTACCCACTAAGTAGGAAAATCTTTTTCGGTACATGGCATTTTTACAAGACAGAGGAACCTCTGTCATCCTAGACTCCTGCAGCAGGAGTCTAGGATGACATGCTCTTACTTCCACATGCTCTTACTTTCACCCTTGAACAACCACATGCTCTTACTTCCACCCTTGAACAACCTATGCTGATCATAGAAAGCAACTGGGAAATGTGCCTTTATTTGTCTAACGCACTGAGATTAGGAATCATTTGTTACTTAAGCAGATCTATTATGTGCAAGTACTGTGTACATACTAAGGACACAATAATGAAAAAACAGAAAAAATCACTGCCTCCCTTGAGTGAAATCTAGTGCAAAAGGTTATAGATGATTGCTGACTATGTGACAGTGTGTTTATGCCCAGTTACAGAAAATTAGACATCAAACAAACTTCTGCTTCCTGGAGCTAGGGATATAGCTTAGCAGCATAGCACCTGCCTGTAAGCGCAAGGTCATGAGTTTCATTCTGGGTTAAAAAAAAAAAATGCTTCCTGTGCAGAGTTCTGATTCTGCATCAGAGCAATTAATTGGGATTTCAATATAAATGAACACCATCCTAGTGACTTATCTCAGGGAAGAAACAAGGCCATCAAACATACCAAAGACAATGGTGATGATGATGACAATGATGAAAACAAAGACAATGAAGATAAAAAGGACTCAGAGGCAGCAATGTTTTGTGGCTAAGAAACTAGAGCTAATCATCATGTCAAAAGTTCACAGATCTTAAAGCAACCTTCTCCAATGCTCTATCTGATCCGGTGGTTTTCCAATGAGCATCTCTTCTCAATGCTCAGAATCAATGCTCCTCTTTTTTATCTGGTAGAATCTTTTTCCCCTCCTCTCCTTGGGAAGTTACTTTCCCTCCATTGTTAGTTCTAGGGTGGACATCATTGCAATTGCCTACTGAGTAGGCAGTTTCTACACTGGCTAAGGAAGTGAACTGAGTTCCAATCAGCATGTGTCTTCCCTTGGCCATAATGATTGGTTTAGGGAGATCAGAATGCTAACATGAGGTTCAAGAATTGTGCTAGGGTTATTGGGAAAGAAGCTTTCTCATATTGCCAGAATGGCTAAGCTCACATGGTCTCCTTCTCCTTCTCCTCCTCTTCCTCCTCCTCCTCCTTCTTCTTGTGGCACTGGGGATTGAACCATCAAGGGTCTGTCCCTGCCCTGAGCTACATTCCTAGGTCTTTTTGAGAAAGGGTCTCACCTAGTTGCTACGTTGCTCAACCTGGGTTCAGACTTCTGATCCTCTTGCTTTGGCCTCCCATAGTGCTGGCATTACAGTCATGTGCCACTATACTTGGCTTAAGCTCATAGGATCTGAGCCCAGCACATCAGAAAGTCATTATATAGCCTGCGTAGGAATAAAGACTATTAAGAAGAGCAGAGGGGCAAGCAATAGAAAGAGAGGATATCCATATCACATGATTTGATCTCTGCATACAGCCTTGCCTGTGGCTGGAGAAATTCTTAGACATTTTATTTTCATGAATCAACAGACTTCATTTTTTATGAAACTAACTTGAATTGGGTTTTCTATCATTTGGATTAGAGAGTCTTGAACGAGAACGCCACCAAGGAACTGCTGCATCTCTGCTTCAATACCTCCAATCACAAGAACCTCACCACCATTCATCTTTACATTGCAATGACAACACATTCTTCCCCTTGCTAAGAGTTGACTGGACATTGGGCCAGGGATTTAACTCAGTGGCATAAGCGCCTGCCTGGCAAGCGTGAGGTCGTGAGTTCAATCTCCGAGTTGACTGGACCAAGAGTCCTAGGATAGCCCTCAAGGGCCAGAGTTGAGATCAGTCCTCCTTTCACACGATACTTTTTATTTCAGGTGGTTCTCTAAGCTGCAGGACAACACCACAAATTCCCCATTGAGAAACAGTGTTATGGTCTTAGGTCATATATTAGTAAGTCTATCTTTTTCAAATTTTTTATACTATCAATAGTCAATGAGGGTCTCCCATGTGGAAGAGGAGAGTAGATATAGAGAAAGATTAGATATAGCCTTATTTCTCAACTCAGCTATCAAGTCAGTTATGAGGGTGAAAGTGATGTCCTTTATTAATACAGCCATTTCTGATTGGCCCACAGCGATATGACACCAGCTATGCGTTTAGGAAGAAATAGTGCTAATGCTACTGTGTGTTTTTGTATAATTTATACAGCCTCTCTGACCCTCAGTTTTCTCATCTGTAAAGTGGAAATTTTAATGCTATAGATTTCCTAGAGCTGTTAGGAGAATGTGTTGACACTGATGGGCCCACTTGCACATACCTGATACACAGTAAAAGTACTAAGAGATGGCAGCCAAGAATATCTTAGGGACAAGGTCAGTTCCTCTGCTGGCCCAGTTTCAAAAGAATGTAATTTATACTCAAGGTTTTGAGCAGCAAGTGCCTCCCCTTCCTCTGTGGCCCCATACCCAACATAGGTTTCTACACTGGCTAAGGAAGTGAGTTGAGTTCCAACATTTTCCTTTTCCAAGAACACAGAAGCTTGCTTTCCACAGTGTTCTTCATGCCTATACAAATGAGCAACCTCTCTCCTCTCTCATAATTCAGTCCCTGGAAACACTGATGAGATACATAGATAGAAATCTACTTATGCTGAGAAGAAAAATAAATCACATGCCTATTCCAGGATGTACTCAACATTCTCCAAGTACAGATGCTCCATGTGTGGGCTCCTTTGGAAGCAGCTGCAGAGTGAACACAGGCTAAGCTCAAGGACATTCAAGTTTCAGCAGTCGAAGGTGGCCATAAAAGTATCAGTGAAAACCACTGAGCCTCCAGAATTGTCACTTTCAATTTGTTAGCTTCTTTAATGCTTCCATTTGTAGCACCTGAGGAGATTTGTTCCAGACTTGGCATGATGAGAGATGATGCTAAAAACAGCAGCTAAATCCCAAGATTTCTCATTGAGGCCACAGGCCTCACTCAGCCATGCAGACTGCCCCCACTTACTTCTCTTGTTATAGTTCTTGGCAAGCTGAGTATGAGGCTCACACCTATAATCCAAGCTACCCAGGAGACTGAAGCGAGAGCACTGCAAGTTTGAGACCAGTCTGGGCAACTTAGGAAAGTCTTGCCCTAAAGTTTAAAAGTAATATTTCTAAGAGCTATAGGGAAGGAGGTTGCTCAGTGGTAAAGTGTTTTTCCTTGCATGGTTGAGGCCCTGGGTTTGATCCCCAGTACCAAATAAATAAATAAATAATTCTGGGCAAATGAATTAGGTATTTGCAAGTATCTTTATTCAAAGCAACATTTTATTTCATTTTTAATAGAAAACCTACGTTTACGCTATTACAAAGACAAAACAATTATCATCAAAAGTACTTTGAGGATCTCATTCCAATCTTACTTGTTCTGTTATAGAAAATTAACCTAAGAGGATAGAAATTAAAGGCTATAATCTAAGATGCTATAAGAAAGCAGACTGGAAAATACAGGGTAGGAATATTGGAAGCTACCCAAAAGTACTGTTATGAACTGGGATATTTCCCAAGAGACTGCCTAGAGTGGTCTGGGCCCAAATTAGTATAAGACCCTTGCTCCTGTGGAGAATGACAAAGGCTCCTGAGATCTCTGCCTTTTCTTTTATGGATAAGGGATCTGTAAGCCCCAAAGAGTCATCTTAATTTCATCCTATTTCCTGCCCACCTACTATTCATTTTCACCAAAGCAGCCTGCTAGCATATAGGTAATGCATACAGTAAAGGCAAGTGTTATAGCCTACTCAGGGGATACCTAGACATAGAAAACTTTAGGTGATGAACTACAAATACCTTCAGTTTAAGTTAATTCACATTTGTTAATAACTTTGTTATAGTTTAAACTGCTGGTAACAACTTTCTATTTCAGTATAGTTTGTCTTGAGGAAGAACTGATTTAAGTGAATTTTGGAAAAGGTAAAAAGATGTTCATCAACCTCACTTTGGAGGAGAGAGGTACCAAGATCTCTCCTGTAATTATGAGCAGAATGTTAAAGCAGTAAAATCATTTTCAATGACTGTGGTGGATTAACTAATGGTCAGCTTGTAACATCTAGCTGAACTGAATCAATGTGGTGCTGGGTGTAGAACACCCGCCTGAGAATTACTGTCAACAGCATAAAAAGAAAGCTAGAGGGAAAGATCGTGTGCTGTTAATTATCCTGGAGAAGCTCGTCACACTGTTTTTCCTGATATGAGTTCAGCTATTCTCATTGTCTGAGGAGTTCGGGTCCTCACTGTCACTGATAGCTGTGATTCTCTTTAGAGGAGCTCTGGTCCTCACCTTGAGCGTTGCTTCCTGGGTCCAGCACAGATTCCTGAGCCTGCTGGCACATATCCTTCATCCCACTTGAGAAGACTTTCTAGCTTCCACCACTGACCTTTGGGCCTTTTCAGTGTAGATCCTAGATACAAATTTGCATGAGACTTTCTTGTGGGCTCTAGCCCTCCAGCTAGACTCATGGAGGACATTGCCATGAGCTCTGGGTCTTTAGTTGGACTCGAGTGGGATACTGCCATGGGATCCAGGCCATCAGCTGGATTTCTTCGATCTCTAGTACATGGACAGATCTGCACTCTGCTGCATTTGACTTTTTGAGTGAATATTATAAAATAACCCTATAAATTGTATGTCCAGGATTAAATCTATTACCTTGCAAACTCTGACTACAACATTGATCGACATTTGCATCCTTAAACTGTCCAGCAACTGTTGGTGTGGTGTCTGCCTCCATGCCATCTTCATAATTTCTTTTTAAATCTTCTGTCCAGACCCCAGCCATGTTAGGCTGGCTGCTCAGACTGAGAGAACATACTTCCTGCTCTTCAATGTGGCTTACAGTTCTGCTGTTAAATGGGCTAATTCTTCAGCATAAAGTGTTGAGCTCTCCCCTGACCTTGTCCATGTGCTTTCACATTGTGCTCTTCTCCACCATAACCATCTGGGTCTTCATCCTCAGGATCTGGGTGCAAGGCAGGGCACTCAGACACTGCAGTAGACATCTCTGCCAACACTGATTTATCACTAGGCACAAATCTAAATTCAGAATAGGTTCAACATCATCATCACTGTCTTCTTCAACAGTAAAAGATTCTTACATTTCTTCTCCAAATTTAGCATTCAGTATAATATACAAATGCTCTTGTGAGTAGGCATTTCAGTCCCTGGACAAAGGCATGCAAATGGATGATAGAGTATTTCAGTGAGAATTCTAATTTGGAACCCAGGCAAGGGGTACTCAGGAATATAAATGGTGTCAATGCCAAGGCCTTCCCCATTGAGCAAAGCTTCACTATCCACTGGTGCTACAACCCTTCAGCCAGGCCCAAAATGGAAAATTTTTAAGGAAGCTCATTGTAGCTGGAAGCATCAACACACAGGCTCTGAAGGAACTGGGCCACAGCAATCCTCCCAATGTGAGATATTAAAAACCTCTCTATATGGCTTTGGTCAGAAACACTGTTTTAAATAGCATATGTACACTGATGACCACTAAATTCATATTGCCTGCTAGAAATCCTAGAGACATATTTTCAACTGTTTATAGGACAGCTCTACCTAGATTTTTAATAGGCATCTCCAACTTCAAAGCAAGTGACCCAAAAAGCAAACTCTTGATAATCCTCCCCAAACTTGCTATTCATGCAGCCTCTTCTCTCACAGCATTTCACAATTCACAGCCTGCCATGTGCTCAGGCCAAAAATCTGGGAAGTCTTCCTTCTCTCCTAGCCAATATCCAAACCACAGTCAACTCAGACAGCTTTCCTTTCAAGACTCATTTAGAATCCAGCCATTTCCTCACCACTTCCTTGGCCAGCACACCTCTCTAAGCCACCAGCCTTTTCTACCTGTACTCCTGTAAGAGTGCCATTCTCATGGCTCTGTGCAATGCCCATCTGCTTTTACTCACAACAGCTAAGGTATTTCTCAACTCCTCTAGGGGCTTCCTATAGTGCTCCATTAAAGCCAAGTCCACCAAGCAGGTGAGGAGGCCCAACCTGACCTGAGTCTTTGGTCTCTGACCCCCACGAGCAGCACTGCTCCTGCCTATCTCAGTCAGTCATCCTGCCTCCCTTTTGTTCTTCAAATCCCAGTGCCCTTGTTGTTGCTGCTGTTTTTTCATAGGACCTTTGCCTCCTAGAGTATTCACCATCAGGCTCAGTAACCCACACATACACACCTTTCAGGCCTTTTTAAAATTAAATTTATTGGTACATGTTAGGTATACATAATGATCACATTCATCATAGGGAATTTGTACCTGTACAAGACATAACTTGATTTTTTTTTTTCTCATTCCCCTACCCTTCCATTAACCTCTCTTCCCTGCCTTATTTACAAAAGCTTTTGTTATGGTTTGAGTCTAGATGTACCCTCAAAGCCTCATGCAGTCAGAGAGGTGGGCTTCTAGAGTTTGCAACTGGTCCAATGCTGGGATTATGGGTGGAGTGCTATACTCAAGTGGGTGTGGCCTACATAAGGGACAGAAAATGTCTTCTCTCCATATTCCTCCCCTTTTGCTCTTGCTGCTTGTGCTGTTTCCACTGCCTTGAAATGTTGCCCTCTGCTATGTGCCACTGTGCCTTGGAGCCATCTGGTTATGGACTGAAACCTCCACAAACTCTGAGCTAAATAAACCCTTCCTTCCTTCACTTTGGGTGTTGGTTATTTTGTACCAACAATGAGAGAAATGTAACCAGGACAGCTTTGTTTTCATTTTTTTCCCTTCTTTTCTCTTTTTTTCCCCTTCCTTCCATTCCCCCTCCCCACTTTGGGGTTCTCCTTCCCATTTGAACATTTTCTTCCTATTTCATAATATCTATTATATATTTTGGCTTTTATTTACACTTCCAGTTTCTCACACCAGAGAAAGATATGTACACATGCCCAATTTATTTCACTTAAGAGTATGTTCTCAAGGTGCATCAGTTTATCTCTAGAAATGTCTCAGGTTTATCCTTATGGCTGAGTAGTAAGTACGCCACTGTATTAAAATGTATATATCTTCTTTATCCATTCATTAGTTGATGGGCATTAGGCCTGTTTCCAAGATTTACCTATTATACACTGTGCTACTATAAACGTGGGTGTGCATATATTGTTGTGGTATGATGCTTTTAATTCTTTGGGGAATATACCAAGAAGGGGAATAAGAGAGCTGAATGGAATATCTAGTCCTAGTTTTTTGAGGAATGTCCACACTGATTTCCACAATGGTTATACCTCTTTTAGGCCTTTGTTATAGATTATCTCATCAGTATGGCTGCCTGTTACATACCAACTCTCTCCACTCCTTACTACCCCTTAAAACCCTCAGTGTGTACTCTACTGTCTGGCAAAGACACTCAATACTAACTTGTGAAATGGGAGGGAAAAAAAAAAAACAGCATCAGTAAATCTGTGTGAACTGGTAGGTTAGGTCAGGAGGCATTTGGCTCCTGTTTCATTCTAGTGTTAGGATTCTGTGATGTAAGTCACGTGTGCAAATGATTTTCCAAGGCAGTCTCCCCAGTAGTCTCTATGGTGCAGTGCCACACATTGGGAAGAAGGACTCAAATTGATGACCAGTAAGAATAACTAACACCTACTGAAGTGCACCTAGCACTTGCTATGAGCTGTCTTATCTAATTCTCTCCCAATTAGGTAGCTCTTATTCTCCCTCCTTAAAATTGGAAAACTGAATCCCAAAAAGTTAGAGTAACCAGCCAAAACACACAACCAGATTTAAAGCCAGATCTGTCCAACTCCCAAATTGGGAAGCTTCCCATCATACAACTCTGAGTGAGAACTGACTGCCTCGGCACAACACATCCACAGGAGTCAGGGCAGTTTGGCAGATGCCCCTCTTTCTGAACAGTTTATTCTGGGGAAGGAACTCGCATGTGACTTGGCACTGAAAGACTAATGCATGCATATGTTGCTTTGTAAATTTAGCCAAAAATGTACAATAAAGCAGGTTTTTGAAAACAACCTGCTGCTCTGCCAAGGGCATTAATATAGGAACTGTCACATTTTAACGTTCTGATTTCAGATGCTTAAAAAGAAATTATCCAAGAAAGAGACTAGGAATGGGGGTGGAATGGGGTGGAATAAAGAAGTCTTTTCCTCATGCCCTGCCCCTGGATGCTGGAAACTGGCTGAGAGACCAAAGCGGCAGAAAACACACAGCCCCTCACTTCTGGTTGGGGTCCCTCTTTGAAGGACAGGTGTTTCACTTGAACAGGAACATACTGCGCTAGAGAGATTGTCCATTTTCTCAGCTACAAAGAGAGGCAGGAACTTCCCCCAAATGTTGGATGAGTACCTGGGAAGAGCTGACTTTAGTCCAAAGGAAAAGAAAAATCTACACTTGCCAAGCACTGCTAGTGGAAGCAGATGTGTCTAAGCTAACATGGTGGCAACACATTCATTACATGGAAGAATAACTTAGAGATCCTTTCATATCCTTACATCTCACCTACTCCTAAAATCAATCAATCAATCAATCAATCAATCAATCAATCTCTCCTGTCTCTCTTCTGTCTTTCCCCTGCAACAGTCTTCCCCAGGAAACTCCTTGCACAGACCTCTGCTGTCTGCTATTTAGTGCCCAGCATTTTACTCTTTGCAACAGAACCCATTCTTGCCTCAAAAAGGTCTGAAAACCCAGAAACTAAAACAGAGGCACATTACCACACAAAAAGTTAAAATATTGGTATGAGAAATAACCATAAACTAAGTTAATAGTCTAGGGCTGGTTTCACAGGCATATGACCAGCAGAGTCATACAGGGTTCCAAACCCAGAAAAAGTGGGGCCATGTAATTAGGTTTACCCTGAAAGCATCCTTGTGCAATACTATACAGCAAATAAAATTTTAAAAACACCGTGACAGGCTGGGAAAGAATGACTGTGAAAGAAAAGATTTTATTTCAATTTTTGACCAAAAATTCATTTAACACTGGGCCCTGCAAATGATGTAGCCAGTCCTACAATTAGAAAGAAAGAAAGAAAGAAAGAAAGAAAGAAAGAAAGAAAGAAAGAAAGACCTCTATAACACAAATGACAAAGGGCTCTGATACATTATCCATGCAAGGATGCCTTTCTCATTTAACAGATGAATCCTATCCACAGCTCCTAATCCATACATCCTAATCCAGCCCCCTATGATTGGTTCAGGGATGGCCCTATCAGAGCCTATGAGGAATGAAGTATTGGTTCAGACTCTGGAAAGAGTAACTGGTTCTACCTCACTCAGGATGATGCAGCCAGGGCCTGGGAGCCCTACAAATGCCAAGGTAGGCACTCAGCAGAGATGAGTATACATACTGTGGAAGCAAGATAACGAGTAGAATGGGCCTCCATGATTTATCTCAGCTGTTGGATCATGCTTTATCTGAAGCTGGATCTTCCATAATATTTTAGAACGGCTCCTCTGGGATTATGGCTGAGCATCAAATTAGTTCCTTAGGGCTATGGTTTGCCATACCCAAGGTCCTTGTGTTAGCTTGGTCCCAGGTAGTGGTATTGGGAAGTGATGCAACTTTCAATAGGTGAGGCAGAAGAAACGAGTCCTAGGTTGACTTGGGGTCATGTCACTGAGAGGTAACACAGTGTTTCTTACAAGATTCTTGTCAAAGAATCAAGAGGATTGTTATAAAAATCTTATCTTGGCTCCAGTCAGTCTCTCCCTGACTGCCTATGTCAAGATGAGATCACCTGCTCTCCATGCACTATCATCACTGTCATCCAGGTGAGAAAGTCCTCACCAGAACTGAACCAATGCAAGTGTAATGTCCGTGAATCTGTAAAACTGTCAGTTAAATAAGCCCTTTCTCATAAGTTGGCTGTCTCAGGTATTTTGTTATAGTAATGAAAAGCTGACTAATATACTTGGCAAAGGTGGGAGCTCCATGGATGCACTAAAAGATCTATTTCTAAGGGCTATGAGTGGGGGAAATAGGGAGTAGTTGGTAAAAGGACATGAAGGTTCAGTTATGCAGGATGAGTAAGTTCTAGAGAAGAATGTGCAGCATAATGACTACAGTTAGTAATATTTTATCACACATTTGAAATCTGTTGAAAGTGGATCTTAAATGTCCCTACTACACATACACCAGCATGCACACGCACACACACACACACACACACACACACACAGAGTAACTATATGAAAATATCACTGTTTACCTTAAATACATGTAATTTAATTTATTATATCTCAATAAAGCTGAAAATGTTAATTTTAGAAACATCTATATCCAACACTTTTGCAGTGGGTGTGGCACTGTGACACAAAGGATTTTTGGAAGAAAAACGAATGCAATTTTGTATCCCTGCTCCATCATCTACTAGCTGGATGACCTTCAGCACATGACATAGTTTGCATGTACTCAGTTTCTTGTTTGTAAAGCATCTACCACCACGTGTCACCCAAAATAGTTAAGAAGACAAAACTGAGGGAAAAAAATCTCAAACGCCGGGCCAATGCTGGTCCTCAGTCAGCCCTGGTCTAGTCTCTCTGCCTTCCACAGCTTCTTCTTGTACCAGCCTTGGGGGTGATAACAAGAAAACAGGATCACTTTGTTGTACCTCTAGTTTCTGAATCTCAAATGGGAGCACAAATGTTCATCCCTTGCTGTCCCTTGAGAATACATAAAAAGGCATAAATGTCACCAGTTTAAATGCAGATCCCACCCAGAGAGAAAACACTGCATTCCAATTACTTTCTTTTGAGGGGACAGAATTTAAAGGTCTTAAGAGTTATCAGAGCACAAGTGTAATGTGCCAACAGGCCCAGGCTAACCTAAACAAAACTGTGACAGATGTAGGACATTGTGACAGTTTCATGTCACTTGCTACAAGGATTTTTTTAAATTATTTCCTGCCAAGAAATGCTCTGCAGTCAAATTTATTTCTGACTCCTGTGCTGTAGTGGGATGCTGAACACAGACACTATTATCAATGCCTTAGCTTTACCGTTTTTAAAGGTAGGGTCTCTGCAGCGCAGGCTGGCCAGGATAGTGATCCTCCTGCCCCAGCCTCCCAAGTATTCGGGATACATTTGGGTGCCACCATGCCTGGCAGCTTTACCCATTTTACAATGAGATCCAAAAGAAAGCTTTTTCCCTAAAGGTGGGAGACCTATAATTTCAAGCTTCTGTTTGCTGCTCCATGAACAAGGAATGCTTCTAGGTTTGTGGGGATGGCCTAATTTATCTTTATTCAAAATGTACATATTACATTTTTCTGTGTTGCTAAATGCCAAGTGGTTCTTCTTTTTTGATTGGATAATGAATTCTTAAAAACATCAAGTGCCAGCCACTGTTAAACACAGAGAAACAGACAGTCTTCAGCCTCAACACATAAGTAGTGGGGCAGGTATAGGTGGAGAGTGCAGGTACCAGAATTCAAATCCTGATCTCACCAGTTACAAGTTGTACAGACTGGACAGTGTAAAGACCCTTGAGGGGCTCTGGTATCTTCATTAACAAATCAGGCACAGTTAAGGTGCTCATCCTAAGGCACTACTGTAAGAAATTAACTGAAAAAATGTGTGTAAAGCACTCGATATGCTGAAATATGAAGTACAAAGAACATTAGCTACTAGCATCATCAACACTGTCATCACTATATGTCATTGAGCAGAGTATTTTTTAACCTGATGGGTTCTTGTGTTCCACACAGCAACAGTTTCAGGTAAAATGAAAAATTTTTCTCTGGAAGACTTAAAACAGATGCAATTCCAGATGCATTCTATATGCCTCCTTCCCTAGAGTCCCAGGCCCTTCAAAATCTATAACACAGCTACATACAAAGCAAGGTGAGAGCCAGCCTTCCTAGAGATCTCTAAAGAAGGCAAGACTTCATGGGATGCAACTTTGAGAAGTGCTGCTGAGTGTCCTGCTCACCTCTCTTCTGCTGCAAGTTATGTCATTTCCCGTAGGGAAAATAGTGAAGCAACTGTCAACCTCACTTTTTGTGCATTATGGCAGATTTCATTCCAAAGGAATGCTGAATGGATGACATGTCCAGCCACTTGTATATAAAATCAATTCTGAAAGACTGTGGCTTTAGAACAATGAGGGAACCCGGTACAAAACAACAAAAACAACAACAATAACTAGGAGAGTAAAGGTGGGGAACTAGCAAGATAAGGCAGAAGGGTCAATGCTACTGCCTTACAGGGCCCAGACAAGTCAAGTTAAATGCTAAAACAGGCTAGGTAGGGAGGTACAATGTGATGAAGGAGCAGCCCCAGGGAAATGGGGCAGCCACTAGTCAGCTCCAGGTGAACACAATCCTGTTGGCTCTTTCCATGCTTTTAAAGAGAAATTAGAAATTATGAATTTTATGGGAAATAGCCTGATTCTTTGACACTATCAATAAATTCAATACTAAAAATTACAAGAGCCAAATGAAGCAGATCTATGGGCTAGACACAGTATAGTTTGCCAAATTCTAATCCCTGACTTAAAGGGGTCTCACAAATTTATCTTCAAGGGAAAATTACTTTGAAATCAGAACCAATAAGCTGCTTATCCAACTGCTTTGTTAATCAGGACTGAAATATTCCTAGGGAAGCAGGTTATACTGTGCCTGTTGCATAGTAACATTCAGATGCACCCTGGAATTATTTTTTCCCCTGAAACGGGCCCCACCCTCATAGGAAGACAAGTGCACAAAAATCAAAGCCCCCAAAATACAAGTCTCAATGTTGCGCTACCAAAATATCTACCAACAAGGAGTTGCTGTGAATAAAAAAGGATTTTAAAAAGTTCATCTGTGTTGTGCTTTGTTTTCAAATAACTCTTCCAAATAACTCAATCCAAGCCTATGACCTTAGCACTCTGGAGGACAGAAGCAGGTGGATCACAAATTGGAAGCCAACTCTGGGCAATTTAGCAATTTGGTGGGACCCTGTCTCAAAAAATAAGAAAGGGCTGTGGATGAAGCACAGCACAAAGGCCCCAGCTTTAATCCCCAGTACTGCAAAAAACAGAAACAAAAAGAAAGGAAATACACACAACCACCACCTCCACCATCTCCACCACCTCCACCACCACCACCTAACAGCCATCTAGACTGCTCAGGTTTCTAAAGCAACATTTTTCATCTCCTTGCACTTGCCTTCAGTGAAAAACTCAAAACCTGAAGTGAATAGATTCAGAGGTAACCATCTTTGAAATGCAATTCCCTCCTTTCCTCTGAACTGAAAAAGATAAGCAGTCTTTTATCTTCCCTACAACATCATCCAAAAATTAAATAGCCTAACTACTTAATAAAAATGAAAAACATTCCCATGAGGTGGCATTCAATGCAGTAAAATGACAGAGATAGAACAAGGAACAAAGAAACACTAGGTGTATCTGATTTGGCCGCTTCACTTGTCATTTTTTAATGCAGTCTCTGAAAACAATTAGAATGGACTTAGCTAAACATGCTCTTTCCTCAATCAGTCATTCTATGTTATAGAAATTCCACCCTCCTAGTAAGTCTCCAGGACACAGGCTGAGTGGTGCCTTAACCACCTGCCTGGAAGAGATACTGATCAAAGTAGTATATGCTATGACAAGACTTAAGAACTTGGACCCTGAGTCCAACAGAAGAGGAAATCACAGACCTCTTATTCACAGATGCCAGCCCAGAATCACCAGAGCCATTACAGGTGCTGAATGCAAAGCTGTTTAATGAAGGAACACAGGAATACTGAATTCAACGATTCCATACTGATTGCTGATCAAATTGTTTGATATCTCTGAGCTTCAGGGTTCTCCTCTTTCAGGGAAATTCTACCCAGCCTCAGAGCTGTTGTATAACTTAAATGACAGTGCCCACTCAGCATACCACAGGTAAGTATTTGTTTCCTTCCTTTGTTCCCTCCCATCTTCCATTCCTTCCATCTTAAATATCACCAGAAGAAATTCTGTAAACACACTGTAACCATATGAACAGGGTCAAACATGAAGGTCTCCATGGTGGCCCAGAGAGGAGTGGTTGGACTAAAGATTGAAAGGGTGGACCAGCTGGAACGAGGAGAAAGAAGAAATGGCAAAAGATCAAGCAAGCACAGACCAGGAGACCAGAATCTAAAGAAATAAGAAGGCTGGGGACAGGGAAGCAATAGAGATCAGGTTGGGAGGACAACAGAAAGACAGGGGTCCACGCAGAAAGTGATCAGGAGCTGGCATGAAGGAGAACTTGAAAGGCATGCCTCAACAATGGACAGATATCTCCAAAGTTGGGACATATGCTCCAAAACCCTGCAGTCCTCAAAGCCATTCCACCATGCACTGAGTCCTAAACTTTTTGATCATGGCCTTAAATAAATCAGGACATACAAGAATTTAAAAGCATCTCTTCAACAGGCAAAAAGATACACAGAGAATAATGCAGTTTTAAAGTATCACCAACAAAACTGCTGTGAAAAGATTTTACTAATGGAAAATCTTTTCCTAGCAGTCCCAGCTAAATGCAAATAAAAATTTGTTTGGGATCCATGTAAAATTATGGAGTTTCATATAGAAAGAAATTGGAGTTTCATGCAATCTCCTGGCAATAACTTGAGGACATGCACACCTATGTACACAAGAGCGAACAGACACACACAGGTTCTGAAAGTTTACCTCTATCAACTTTCTTCCAAGTATAACAGCAACCACATAATAATAACAACAAAAGTAATGCTTACACCAAAGTTATAGGAGTCTCCACCTTTTTGGAATCTGGGTGTTCTAAGATACTTCACTGATGTCTAAAACCAGGATAGTACCAAAACCTACCTATACTGTTTTTCCTATAAATGCATAACTAAAAAAGTTTAATTTATAAATAGGCACAATATGAGATTAATAACAGATCAATTGTAACAACAGATTTTAATAAATTGTAACAACAGATTTTAAAACTTTTAGGTTATTTCTGGGAGTTTTCCAGTTGATATTTTTGAATCTCTGTGATTATTGGTTTCAGACAACTGAAACCATAGAAAATGAAATCATGGTTAAGAGGTGGACTGCTGGATTTAACTCTTCTATTGTTGAGCTGGGGTATCTCTATGTTGCCCAGGTTGACTCTGAACTCACATGATCCTTCCACCTCAGTTCCCCTGGTAGCTGGTACTACAGGCACATGTCACAAAACCTATGTTAATTAAAAATCTGATTCTTTTTTTATTTATAGAAAAAAAGCAAAACAAAAAAAGGGTAGAAATAATACAGAATTTCAAAAAAAAAGCAGTAAGAAATGACTAGTCAAAAAAGTAACAGTAAGAAATCACTAGTTGATAAATTATATATTGTTATCTTAGAAGTAGTTGCTCAAGTTACAAAATCAAAGCATAAAAAGTGTACAATCAAACAATGACAGTACAAAGTATTCTGTTTGGTGAATCAACAAAAACTTAGTAGTATGGCTATCTATCTTGCACACTTATATATACAATTACATCCTTTAGAGCACTTTCTTTCCCTGTCATTATTATAATATCTATTACACATTGTGGATCTTATTACTCTTTCAGTTTTTTATTATTATTTTTATACTGGAGAGACAATACGATATTTACAAATGTGATTCTTGTTTATTTCGCTTATGAGGATAGTCTCAAGTTACCTCCATTTACCTGTAAAAGTCCAAGATCACCCTTTTTATAGCTGAGTAATATTCCATTGCATAAAAACACCACATCTTTTTCATCCACTCTGCAGTTGATGAGCATTTTGGTTGTTTCCAAGATTTAGTTATTACAAATTGCACTGCTATGAACATAGGTGCATATATATCACCATGACATGACCTTTTCAGTATTTCTGGGAGAATACCCAGGAGGGGAATAGCTGGACTGAATGGAATCCTAGTCTTCTGAGGAATCTCCATACCGATTAAAAACCTAATTCTTAAAGCAACATTCTGCACAGGCCTTCTGTTGTTCCCACTTCACAGATGAGGGAAATAAGGCTTGGGGTAATTTAGGAATGAACTCATCAATGACAAGGTGTATCTTACACAAGCCAAGCTACCAGTAACTCTAACATATGCTGCTTCAAATGCTTTTTTGCAACAAAACAAAGTATATGTGATTCCAAACTAAACCAAGTCTAGAGCAGCCTCTGCATCTTTTGTTGGCAGACAGAAAGGCCCAAATAATTAATGGTCAAGGGGCTCTCATGAGACTTACAGGGAAGGTGCGTACTTGCCTCTGTCCTGTCATCCCACAGTCTTCATGCAGGAGGTTTTGGAATGAACCTGAGCAGCCCAGTCCAGATCCCAGGGGAGTTAGGTTAGAGCAGCTAAAGCCTGACACTTTCTAGAGAAGGCATGGGCATTTAGGTCCTTCTGCCAAGCTCACACCAGCCCCAGATATAGGGTGGAAGCTGTGGGGTGAAGCCATAGTCTCCTGCCCAACACAGACATGGGCTTTGATGCAGAAAGGACCTGTGGGGGGCTTCACAGACCCAAAAAAGATTAGGAACTAAGCTGTTGCCAGCACGATGACAACATCTAAAGAAGCTTTTGGTAGCACCTAAGTAAGAGGGTTGGAATGAATAGGACAAATATTCATGTTCTTCATTTGGGCATTGTTCTAAAAACCTTAGGGAAAAAGTGCCAGCAAGACAACCTTTTCCATGCCAAGACAAAGTTTCCCAAATTCATATACCAATCAGACCACAGCACACTGCCTGAGAAAGTGAATAGAATTCATCACTAAAATATTCCAGGCCAACAGCAGCCCCAGGACTTGCTACAAGTATTTTATGCCCCTGAAAGATACACTCACAGGCTATGGACACTGAAACTTGGGCCTGCACACTGGTTCAGAATCAGGATCTGGAATCCAACAGTCTGGCTCCACCGGTTGCCAGAATCCCACCTTAGGGCTCCTATTTAAACTTTCTGCAACTCAGATTCCACGTTCTGGAAAATGGTGACAACAGTGCCCATGTGTGTTCCAGAGTAGTCAGGAAGATTAAATAGCTCATGTGTGTAAAATCTGGCTGACAGATATTCTCTGTTAGCTTCAGTTACCTATAAGCATCAAGCACCTGTCAGAAGTGAGACAACTGAGGATCAGAACTGTTAAATTACATACTCAAGACTATGAAGCATTATTTCCTAAGCACCATCTCTGTGCCAGGCAAAAAGGCAACTCATTTCTTCTCATCCTCCCAAAGCACCCTGCAAACAATGATAAAAATTATTAACACTTAGGCTGTAAATTATTTAATATTCAAATCAACATCCTACAATCGGTCTTGCATTGTCCCCATTCCATATTGAAGTAAGAGGCTCAGACACATTAAGGAATGTGTGTTCAATGTGACACAGTATGCCTGATGCCACATTCCCAGCTCCTATACATGACATGTGCTGCTTCAAATGCCTTTTAGAACAAGGTAGGATGAGTAGTTGCAAACATACATTGATTCCTTCTGAAAAGAGGCCCCTTTGTCAGAGGAAGAAAAATGCTTGTGCTATTCAGGTATATGCTATAAGAACACCAGTTAAGTTTTTCGACATTGGCTGAAAAATAGAGGACCATTTTGCATACTTATAAGCACCCCTGAGTAACCTAAAGTCAGAGGACTAACAGGCAGTGAACCACAAACTAGAGAAGGCCAACACATACAAGGGAGGTGAGTATGGCATTTGGCTTGTGTTGGTGCTAAAATAATACATGTTGCTATCTACTGCAATACAGGACACAAATCCCTCTCAACTCTTCAATGCCACTGAAAGATGCAATCACAAAAGCCATTAAAAGGACCATAGTAAAGAAAGGATTCGAATGATCTTCACCAAACAGCTCTATTCAATCCTGTAATGTATTTGCCAAGTGCTATGAAAGGGCTGGGATAATAAAATCCAGTAAGCCAGAGCTCCCTGCCTAGAGAACTTAAAGGGAATGAATGGCAGCCCAGCATCTTCTTTTTTTATCTACCAGAACCAGCACAAAGACCCACCATGTACTTTTCCTTAGCACACATAGCCTCAGGGATCAGTTAAGGTGCCATGGTCTGGCATTCCTCCTGGTACTCCTCAGGCATTATATATATTCCCTCAGTCCAAGACGCCACTAAGACTGCCATGGTTTGGATGTGGTTTGCCATTCAAGGTTTCATATGTTGGAAGATGAGGTCCAGGATGGCAATGCTGGGAGATGGTGTGGAACCTTCAAGAGGTGAGGTTTATTGCAAAGTCCTTAGGTCACTGCGGGAGCTAGCTGCCTCAGAAGGGATAAGGTAGCTCTAGTGGAACCTCTGAGCTCTCAGCAGAGCATACTGCTCTAAGAGCAGGCTAGATCCCTGAATCACTCTCTGGTTTCCTGCTCTGTGATATGATCTCCCTTCCAACATGTGTTCCTGCCACTGCCACTGCTATAAGGTGATACAGTCAAAGTGACCCTAACTCAAACCTCTACATGTAACTGTTTAGGCTTTTGGCCTCTAATACTGTGGACTTAAATAAACATTTTTTCTAAAGTTGGCCTGTCTCAGGTATTTTGTTACAGTAACCATATAATATAAATACAGACTCCATTCCTAGTCTTTGGCTGGGATTAAAAGAAAGCCTGGAGCGACTAATGATGGTTTTGCCACCCCAGGGGAAGAACATCATCCCTGTGCTATCAGAAAGAATAACTTCCTGATGTAGCATAACTTTATTACCTATACCAAGCTATAACCAAGACACTGTTCTTAGAAATTATGTGAGCCATCAATTTTATCTTTGCCTTAATAATTTTGAGCAGACTTTCTGGCAACAATAATGTAAAACAGCACAAGTGAAAAAGGAAGACACTGATGAAAATATAAGAATTAATATGGTTATTGTAGAAGAGGGTACCCACAGGACAAGATTATCCACAGTTTCAAGGTAAGCTTGAATGTGGTAGGACACAGTAGGGTGCTGATCAGCCAAAGAATTCAGTCCTCTAAGGATAGACAGCCAGGAATCTAGGCATTCAGAACTGGTCACATTTAGGAAGCCTCCTATTAGCAGCCTTACCTAACCAAGAGTCAGATACTTGAGGCAGGGAACACAGTTTGTGCTTCTGTTTCATAAGGATTCTTACCAGTGTGAAAAATATTGTCACTGGAGAGATGAAGCAGCTAAGGCTTTCTGTTTGGTCTGTAGAAGAATTTCTTTTACATCCACCAAAAATATTTGAAACCATAATCAAGTCATATTTAGAACTGCTTTAATAAAAAAAAATTATATCTGAAAAACCGAGAGATACAAGCCAGAAGTATTTTTGATTGAGAAGTAAAATGATAAAAAAAAAATACTTATCATCAAAGAATAACTAATGGTTATGCAGGTGTACTCTATGGGAAGCTGTGTGCCAAATATTTTACATACTGATTCTAAATCTTGCTAATCATGTAAGCTAGATAGGCCTATCTTTATTTCATAAGTATGTAAACTGAGGCTCAAAAATGTGACTTTCCCACAGGCACACAGTTAGAAGCAGATGAGCCAGCTTTTATTGGAACACAGCCCATGGTTTCCTTTGGATATTTCCTGTGTCTAAAAAAGCAGCAGAACAGAGCAGATGGCCATAAAGTGGAAGCCATTTGTTATGTGGCCCTGGTTAGAAGTTGCCACCTTACTCTATGCCCTTTCCCCAACACTATTCCCAGCTGGCTTGACCCTCCCAAGGCTTCCTCCTACTCTATTCTTTACCCTCCAAAAAAAGGAAAAAAGACAAAAAATATACTTGAATATAATCCCACTGAGAAAGAGCAAATCTAATTCTCTGTATATTCTTTTGTTCTCAGAAATTGCCAAGATGTCAACCTCACACAAGATAATAAATGAGAAGAACCTGCACAGTGCTTCCCAAATATTTAATTAATGCATTTTTTCTGTTTCACTACCTGGGAACAATGGGCCACAAGTTGGAAGATCAACTATAAACCTTCATGTTGAATTCTCAGTTTTATACAGTGCTTGTCACAATCTTAATATTACTTAAATGTAGTTTTTTTCACCCTGTTATTATTAATTAGGTTTTCCCTAACAGTCAGTGTCACAATTAACCTTCAAAGAATATCTGTGAGAATGCATTTAACTAAATTTTGCAAAGAAAATTTTCCAAGTCACTTTATTTTGGCTTTCCAGTCCTTCCTTTTAGGCAAAATTTCCTTGTCCAATTAAAATCTGTTATGATACTATGCAAATAAATGCTTTTGACATCCTAAGAACGCTGCTTGTTCTTAAAAGTTCCTCTCAAGGGGGCAAACCAGAACAGCTATAGTGAAAATTTAGATATTTTAGATTATTATTCTTTCTTCTATTGGGGAAAAGCTTGCAAAACTCCAGGAATGGAATAAACTTCTAGTGAAGGATAGTATTTCGCAAAGGACAGTCAGTTAAAAATTGGAGGTAGATAGCTGGGCTTACAGGTCAAAAGTTTTATGACCATGCCTGAACAAGTTAGGTGATTTAATGAGACCTTGTTTCAAAATAAAATGCAAAACATTTCTGAAAATTTAGCTCACTGTGAAAGCACTGGATTCAATCCCCAAAGATAAATTAATTAATGAATGAAAAAGCAGGTGATCACATGTTTTCTGTATCATTCACAGGGCAGCTGTTTTTGCAAAATTGCTGCAATATACCTATCCCTATGGAGGATTATATAAAGGGCCAGAGGGACAGAAAAAGTCAGAGCCTGTGTCCTGGCTGAAATTTTGTGGCTGTTGTTACTGCTATTCTAATTTCCCTAGATAATGTTCATTACACGGTGGAGATACTGGAGTTATAGAAGAGGATGTCTAGGTAGCTTGGGAGGTTTTAGCAATTTCCCAGACAGATTGCTGGGCCAGGAGGACCATGTATCAGCTCTAAGCTGTGTTGAATGCACTGTTTCTAAGCAAAGCAGTTCTGAGAAGGGGAAAGAGCCATGCCTACAACATCAGTATCAACAACATAAGGGGCAAGAGAAAACAAGGGGCTCAGTTAACAAATGGGCTTAGGGCACATACTGCAAACAGGTTTAGCACAATTTAAAGAAAGAAGAGGCTAATCATGCTAACTAACATTTAAATGCCAAGAGCACTCCCACTGGGCAAGGATCAAGAGAAGAGGAAGGGCTATCTTCTGTGGATGCATCTATCTTGTTCACAGCCTCCTGAGACCTCCATTCCACACATGTGCCACCAGTCTGGACTGCACAAGCTCCTACCCTATAGCATTCAGGTCTGAATGGTAATGGGTTGTTCTATTTTCTGTGGTGTTCTCAATGCAAATTAACAAGACCCCAAAAGCCTACTGATGGTTCTGAGGCATGTATAGGGCAGGAAATGGTCTCATGCAAAAACTGAAATTCAAATTCAAATGGAGAAAAAGAAGAAGAGGAGGAGGAAGAGGAGGAAGAGGAAGAGGAGAAAAAAGAATACTGATGGCTCCATTTGAGTCTCTGTATACCCGTCTGACCTCAGGTCCTATGAATAAACTGAGACAGACTGATCTATTTAGTCAATTTGCTCAAATAAAAATTTTTAATCAATCTCTAGTATTTTTAAACTGAAGTTCAGAACAGCCAAAGTAATTCAAACCAATAATAAAAGTTACCATGTATTAACTACACATGATACATGAAGATATTTAAAAATACAGTTCCTTAATCCCACCAGCTCTGTAAAGCAGTCCCATTTTACAGAAGAAGGAGGGGACACAGAGTGGAGTGGTAAACACTCAAACCCAAATCTAACCAGCTTCAGAGCCTGAGCTTATCATCACTATATTGGTGTTTCTCCAATTAAACAATTCACAACCCAGAATCATTTACTGTGGTTTCTAGACACAGTGCAAAACTCAAAGACAAAGCTTTCCTCTCTATAATGTTTCTGAAGAACCAAGAAGAAAGTCTTGGTTTGGAGCTCATCTGTCTTTATCTTCCAACCTTTGTTCATCATCCTCTTTATTTTCAAGCAAGCAATAGTTTGTAGTCATCACACTTTTGTATTGGTGGCACATGACACCAAGTTTCTTTATAAATACATTCATTTTAGGAGACAAATAGGAGACAATTTAAAGAAAATACAAAATCGGTAGTGGTGGGTGGGCAGATGAGGTAAAAAAACATGAGAGTAGAATAGGACTGACTCAATCAAAGACAGCAGCATTTAAATGCAGCAGCCTGGAAGTTACTTGAGCACAAATGGCTGCATCTGCACAGGGGCTGCAGAAAGGCGTGCCAAGGAAACATTAGAGCACTACTTCAGACTTGCCCTTACTCATCAGCTTTAAGTTTCTTGGTTTTATTTTATATTGTGTAAAGAATCTCATTACCTATATTACAAACAAAAGCTCATATTATGCAGAGTGACTTTATAATTGCTTTACTCAGTTATAATGAACAAAGAAGTCTGTCAACCCCAGTTCTAGACCACTCACAACTTTCGCTGGAGCAGAGCCCCAATAGGTCCAGAGTGAACACTGTCTTCTTGGTGGCTTCTCCAGTGTCTACTTTATGTACTCCATTTGCATGGCCCAACAACCACAGAAGACCTTACACAGTGGTGGGTGAGCTGACACCTCACCCAGCTCAGCATGGAACACAGGACATAGGTTGAGCCAGTCAGGAAATCCTTCCCCACTACAATCACATGTATGGTTGGCCCTACAGATTCCATCCAGGTTCTCTGTTGGGAAGATCAGGAAAAACACTTCTTCAGACAGAGAGAAGCCTATCTACGTACTAGAGCCATATTAGCCCACACGAAAGGCAATCAGGCTATAAAAAAAGTTCCACTGAAAGAAAAGCAAAACAGAGAGATACACAAAAAGACATACAGTGTCCTGAGATGCTACAGCTAACAGGATGATGTCCTGATAAACTCACCATACACCAAAAATACTGAAGGAAAATATACTTAACTAACCTACCAAACATCATAGTGTATCAAGATAACATACCCCACTGTAGAGTCTGGGTTACTTTCCACTAAAATCATAGGCCTAACCGGGAGCCGTAGCTCAGTGCTGTCAGCAACTCCACAGAGAATCATACGATATATACCCCTAGCCAGGTATCTTAATTACATAGTGGTAGTCTACACATACAACCCAGGTATCCTAGTTGCTTTTCTCCTTGTTGAGACAAAATGCCCAACACCTAAAGTTAAAGGAGAAAACGCTTATTTATCTCACAGTTGTAGAGGAATCAGTCCATAATTGGATGGCTCTAAGGTAAACAGGCATCATAGAGGAAAAACAGTTGCAGGCAGAAGGTAACAAAGCAAGCCAGCAAGGGACCTTAACAATGTCTTTCTGTCCCTTTTATCTTATCCAGTCTACTGTAGTACTCACACTCTTTATCCTAGTGTTACAGGCAACTGAGTTAGATAGAAATATTATAGGCAGTCAGACAGGACTAGGTCCTCAAAGGAGCTAGTGCAGAAGCCTAGACACCTTGCAACTGTGTCTGGGGGAGACAGACACTTCCTGCTGTGGGCCAGGCCTCAAGACAAAAGATCAAACAAATTCACCCTCATCCTAAAGACTGATACTCTAAATAGGTTTCAATCACCCTGAGAAGGCCAGGAGTCACCCTCTAACCCGCTATGGGAAAAGTCACGGCTCTTTAAACATGCTGCTTCCTAGCTTCCTGCGTGACTGGCTTCACCATTTGTTCCTGATTTAATCAATTTTACCTAAACAATTAATCTTATTGGTAGACCACTGTTCTGTCCCACCTTATGACCACCTTGTGAGTTCCCAGATTTTCCTCACCTTAGACCGGTCTCACCTCGTAGTTTTATTCTATAAAAGTCCCTTGGAAAGACAGTCTTTGGCAACCCACTTGGGACCCCTTCTGTCTGTCTCTCAGACAGAAGCTTTCTTTATCTCAAACAAATATATTCTGCTCTTAACCTCTGTTGTTCCTAAAATTCATTCTTCCATTTTAGAGAACATGAACTTGTACTAGACATATAGTAAGTTAGGAGTTTCATTCTCCTGTATCATTTAGTGCCCTGATCCTAGCATTGCCCTATGAATCAATCCCAGCATCACACACTGTAGATCCAGTCAACTCTGAAAAAGTCCCACCCCTGACTGCATAAAGCTTTGGGGAGACATACAGACACAAGCCTTAACACCAGGAAAGGGATCAAAATTCAAAGAGCAGTTACTACCAAAGGTTTATCATTTTCACATCAAGTTGAACCATCCTAAGTCAGAGACCACCTGCATATTTAGTTCATTTTAAGAATCTGCCAATGAGGATGCAAAAAAGGAGAAGGAGTGGCAAAAGGAAAAGCAGCAGCAAAGTGTCAGCATTCTCAATCCTGCTCTTCAGCTCCCAAAGCCCAAGCCCCAGAGGGAGCAGCAGCCACCAGCACAGGCTCTGCCAACAAAGTGACTGTGCATGCATCTCTGGGAGCAGCGACCACCCTGGACTGTGCACCCCTCTCAGAACAGGTTCTAGACTTCTGGAGAGTATAAAGGTACAAAGTGAAAACCTCAGAGGAAAAAAAAAATCTATGGTGCTAATCTGGGCAAGCCAAATTTCACTTACCAAAAAACATTAAATGCGATGACTCTAAGCTCGGAAACACGGGCTTCCATGGTAGCCATGGCTCCATGATCTATTTTCAACTCAAAGGCTAGAATAAGCTTTTCAAATGTCCCTCTGCTCAAAACTCTCTACTGGCTTCCCACATGGGCTTGGAAGAGCTCACTTTTTACCACTCACTATAAACCCTCTTTTTCTCATCATTTTATCTCTGTGGCTACAGAAAAGAGTCACAAAGCCAAAAGATGCAAAGAAAATAGGAGAGGGGAGGAGAGGATGTGAGAGAAATAGCTATGCCTGCCCTAACTGAGTTTGCAGGGACAGAACCTCAAGATGAGGAAGAAAAACAAACTACAGAGAGGACTTGATGCATGGAGAGAGGAAATTATTGAAGTGATAAGAGAGTAAGACCCTGATTTGAGCAATAAGGGGACTTTTGAAGATGACAGTCATTTAGATACAATTCAGCCCAGTCCAAAAGAATCTAGGCCAAATGCTTCTGGGTCCCCTCCCCTATCAGTTGCCTCAATCTATCACTTTTTTTTCTTTTATGGACAAGAGTTAAAACACAACTTCATAACAAAATATTAGGAGAATAACAATAGTTAATACATTGAATATTGCCATCTTCAAAATAGTTACTCAGAGTTCAAGATATGGGCATAAAAAATTCTCCAACTGATATTAGCACAAACCCTCCTTTTCAATGAACTTAGACACTAATAAAACAGCTAACATTCATTTTTCTCCCTTTTCCCTTCTGTCCTTTCCTCTTTCCCCCATCCTAGTTCCTTTTTCCTTTTAAACAATTTTTTCACAATATCTATTGTACCTTTTAGATCTTATTTATTCTTTCAATTTCTCACACCAGGAAGACAATATAATATTCACACATGAGTCTGATTTATTTCATTTATGAGTATGATATAAAATTGCATCCATTTACCTATAAAAAGTTCCAACTTTATCCTTCATTATGGCTAAGTATTCTACCACTGCATAAAAATACCACCTTTAATATTCATTCTTCAGTTGATGGGCATTTAGGTTGTTTTCAAGATCTAGCTATTAGAATTTGTGCTGCTATAAACATGGGTGCACATATATGACTGTGGTATGATATTTCCCATTTTTCTGAGAAGATACCCAAAAGGGGAATTGCTGGGCAAAATGGACCTCCAATGCCAGGTTTCTGAGCAATCTCTATACTGATTTCCACAGTGGTTGTACCAATTTGCACTGTCATAAACAGTGGAGAAGGGTTCTGTTTTCTCCACAGCCCCTCCAGCATTTGTTATTGGTGGATTTTTTGATGATGGCCATTGTTTCTGGAGTAAAATGGAATTTCAGTGTTTTCATTTGCATCTTTCAAATGACCAAAGATGTTGAACACTTTTCATACATTCATTTGCCAATTGTATTTTTTCATCTGAAAAGTGTATATTCATCTCAGATGCCCATTTTTGGATTGAGTCTTTGAATTTGGGGGGACTGAATTTTTTCAATTCTTTATAAGTTCCAGATAGAAGTCCTTTGTCTGAGGGACAATTGTGGTTTGCTTTTTCACCATGTTGGTGATTTCTTTTGATGTGCAGAAACTTTTTAACAAGATGAAATCCTAGTTATCGATTCTTTGAAGTATTTCCCATGCATTATACTACAAAACCACTGTGATAAAATCAGCATGGTATTGGAGGGAGAAAAAAAAACAAAAACCAGACCCAAGGATCAGTGGAACAGATTAGAAGATACACACACAACTAGAAACACATTTGGTCACTTTATCTTTGACAAAGGGTCCAAACATGTTCACTGGAACAAAGATAGCCTCTTTAATAAATGGTGCTGGCCACCTATCACTCTTGCTCCTGAATCTGGGTCTGCCTTTTAGGGTCTCTTTGCTTTGCACACCTCACTGCTAGATCTCTGTGCCTCAACCTACACTCAAAGGAGCTCCTGGCCTCTCCAACAGTCCAACATCACACTACTCTGGCTTCCTACAGAGCACAAGGCTCCATCTAAAATCAGCATGGCTATCTGCACAGTTGTGCATGTGTCAACTGTCTGTGTCCCCCACCAAAATGTAACTTGTGCATAAGTAGAGGCTTTGCACCCAACTCACTACCTTCCATCCCAGGGGTATCTGACCCTAAACACATGCCTTAAAAAATCCTATTGATTTCTTAAATGTTGACAGTCCTCCAGACAGGACTCTATAAACTGTGAACCATAGAAAAAAATCTATAATTTATTAGTCTGCTGAGGTTAACCATAACAAAATACCACCAACTGGGTGGCTTAAGCAACATGAATCCATATCTCACAGTTATGGAGCCTGAAGTCCAAGATCGAGGTGCCAGCAGAGTTGGCTTCTCCTCAGACTTCTTTTCATGACTTGTAAGTGGTCCCCTTTTGGCTGTATCCTCACAAGTCCTTTTCTCTGAATACACATACCCTCTGGAGTTAGGGCTTCCTCACATGAATTATGGGATGGAGTTAGGAGGAACAGGCATGATTCGGTTCATAACATAATAAGGTCACACTCATCTGTTTATATACCATCTCTGGCTGCTTTCAAACTATGACAGCAGAGTTGAGTACTTGCAACAGAGACTATCAGATATGCAAATATGAAGATTATGTTCTTCTGGTTCTTCACAGAAGATTACTATCACACAGCATAAAACAAGACTGCTACTATGTTTAACTTGTCACAACAAACCTCACTTTTCCCACAACTCTTGACCAAGAGACTTTACTGAAGTTCAGTCCAGTGCCCATAGAGTCTTGTCTTTGCTTCACAATCACCAGTGGCTTTACCTCTACCCCAAGACAGCCAGCAGGCTTGCCAAGATTTAGAATATGAAACCAGAGATTAAAAAGAGCAGACTCACCACATCATAATTAATACATACTCAAGAAATTATAGAATTGCCTGTCAAACGCCAGTCGTAGACCAATTTAGCAGAATATGCAGTTTGTTAACACTATTGTAGTTAACAATTCAGAAATATGTCATAGGCCCTCTGTTATAATACAGTGATATCATGGGTCATATTTTATCTACCAACATTTACTGTGGGCAAAGATACCACTGGCTTTTATTCATCATCTTGCTTTTAATTTTTGCTCAGCCACAGTTTCAATTAGAATCAAAGAACTTTGGTTTCAAAAGCTTACAAAAAGCCAGCTGCAGTGCACACACATACACACACACACACACACACATACACACACACACACACACCTGTTATCCCAGCAATACAGGAGACTGAGGCAGGAGGAATACAAGTTTAAAGTCAACTTTAGCTATATAGCAAGATCCTGTCTCAATATTGGAAAAGTAAAAAAAGGCAAGAGATGTAACTCAGTGGTAGAGCACCCCTACAGTGTATGTAAACACACACACACACACACACACACACATGCTTACAATGAGGATGCTAAATAACTGATTTTAATTTGTCTTAAACATAGATAAAATATATGTTAGCTCATTTACTTCTAACAACAAAAAGTGATGAGGGATACACTATGATGGGCTTCATCTTACATACAGATAAGGAAACCAAGATACAGAGAGGCTAAATATCCTAACTAAGGTCACAAAGCCAGTGAGTCATAGAGCTGTGATCCAACCCAAGATGTCTGGCTGCACAGTCTACTTCTAGTCATCACTCTATATTTCAGGTATAAATTACAGGGATAGGCAAAATTTGTGATCCACTCACCCACGAGACATTTCTAGAAAAGAAGTATTTAAAGGAATCATTCAGCTTGGAAACTAAAGAGCTACACTTCAGTTCTGAGGTCTCCACTCAATAGCATCACATTCAATCCTTAATTTCAGGAACTATAAAACAAGAATTGTGAGTATATTCTTTACTATCAGAAGTCATTGTCATGGGATTTGACTAAAGTGACTCCACCTTATTGGGCCTCTATTATACATGGAAACATTACCTACATCAATGCATTAATAAGGAAAATGTTCCACACCAAACACTGAGTGAGGAGAGGGGACATGAGCAATAGCAACATGTTCCTGCCCTCACAGAACTTTCAGGCAAGTATAATTATAGGTATAAGCATTCTCGTTCCATGGAGGCCTCTATCAAGTTTCTGTAGGATTAAAAAGCTTCCCAGAGTCTCAAAGCTCCTATGTGACAATGCTGGGATCCAAAAGAAAGACTTTCCTTACTCTGAAAGCCATTCCACTTCTAATGGACGCACATGCTTCTGTCTCTGAAAGGGCTTTTAAAGGAGAACAAATACTGGACAAAGCTTGGTTTCCTATTCTTTGGACATCCACGAAAAATGTCATAGAGCAAACCTTTTAACTGTTTCCCATCTCCATCTACTGGGAGCAGACAACATACGGAGTGGTGGGCTTTCCATTCCCTTCCTCTTTGTAGTGGTATCTGGTGAAAGAGCCCTTGACACATTTTAGCAGCTGAAGACCTAGAAGTTTCCATGCTCAAGGGATTACAAATGAAGACCTTGATTATGTTAGCAATGCAGATGTTCTTTGCAGCCTTCATTATAAATCACTATTCCTCATGTAACTTTTGTTTCAAAGGGAGCCTTATTTATGCTCTTTTTACTACAAAACATGACTCCCAGAGAAGCTTCATCTCACTGCAAACCTCTTTCTTTTTTATCCACAGTGAGTATTTAGGAAAGAACAAACTTCCCCTATGGGGCATGTGCCACTTGCTCACAATTCTTTTTCCCTGAACTGATGGATTTGGATTTTCTGCAATGAACACTGCTCCTAAACATACCAACCTGCCCTAGGCAATTCCTACCTTGTCTTTTCTTCTTGAAACAGCTTTACTGATACATAACGGACATACACATATCTCATATGCTTACAGTTATTCATTCTGACACAGACTTGTGGTTTTCACTTGTGAAACCCCAACCACAATCAAATAGTGAACATATCTATCATCAACAAAAATTTCCTCCCATGCCCCATTTCAGACAACCAATTACCTGTTTTCTGTCTCTGTAGTTTGCATCTTCTAAAGTTTTCTATAATTGGAATCACTTAGCATATACTTTTTTGGCTTAACTTTTCCACTTAACATAATTATTCTGTAATTCATCCTTGTTATTATGTACTCCAAGGGTTCATTGCTCTTTATTGTTGAGTAGCATTCTTTTGTATGGATAAAACATACAATATGCCACAATTCACTTTTTTATTCACTGTATTTGCTTATTCATTCACTGTCAACATCAATTAAGTTTTTCCAGATTTTGGTTAATATGAAAAGGCTACTCTGAAAATTCACATACAACTATTTTTGTAGATACATACTTTCTTTTACTCAAAGGTAAAAAAACTAGGCAAGGAATGCTAGTCATGCCCTTGAAGTTAGAGTATTACTGCATTGGTTCATCCATTATCAGGATCAATCACTGGCACTACTGTTTAGATGACTCTCTCCAAACATAATGCATGTATGATCTCTGATATGAGAGAAATATAGGAGAAGCAGAAGTGACCATGGGTATTATGCCATGTTCACACATATAGTACTGTTGTTTCTATGGTTGTATCCTATCACATATTTAACTCAAGAACTATGAAAACAAAACAGAACCTAGCCTTGGGCTGGCCTAAAGTTGTGTGGTCAAAGGGGAGGCACAGGAAGGCAAAGGGGAAGTTCAGGTCGAGGACAGAACACAACCACATAGGCATTACAGAGTATTCACAATGGGACCCTCAACTCTACTGCCCTATTTAAGGGAAATGCTTCCAGTTTCTCTAAATCATTCAATACCTCCAACCAGATAATAACTGGCATAGGCGATTAAACATATTGAATGCTTTTAATTACAGAGTGAGAGATATAAAATGCAGACAATGGAGCCCAGTTCGAGGCATCATATACCTTCACTCATTCCCCACATGTAAAAGGCCTGTCGTGTGCCAGACACCACAGTGAGTTCTGGAATACTAAGCAAATGTACGAGTCTCTGCCCTCATATAACATATAAGCTAGTGGAAAAGAGGATGGCAGGAGGGGCCAAGAGCATGAAGGGAGATCCTGAGGGGCAGGCATCTGAGCAGAGGACATAGAATGTCCTCAGTGCCTTGAGCCCTGGTAGATTTTAAGCTACTGTTATACTGTTAGTTAGAAGAGAAGGTGCACGGAGGGCTACAGCATAGTCAGTTCCTTTCTGGGACATCAAGCACCTTGAGAATTCAATATGGGACCCTCAGCTCATGGGCTAATACAGTGCTCTGCTGCTACACCAAAAGTCTTTTATGTACAATACAACTAAGACTCTGAATCTCAGAGAAGTTTTACCTCTTCCATTTCTTGATATACACAGAAATCACAGTAGGATCTTGAAACATCAAACAGTAACATGCCAAACACAAAAAGAGAGCAAACACACTAGATGTGCAATCTTATATTAGTTTCTGTCACTGCTATTAGTGCAAAGAGAGACCTTTCCGTAGCCTCTCAAAGCAAGTATTTTTAAATTATCTCTGCGTAACCATCCAGGTCTGCCCCATTACCTCAGCCAGTCATGACCTCATTGGCCTCACTCATTCTCTTCTTTCTATATGCTACAGGCTTAATAGCTTTCTAATGTATTTTGATTTCATAGAGAGCTTACATAATCTCAAATTACTACACCTTGCTGGCATTTTTGTTGCTTTTGTTCATTAGATAAACCCTTACATGTTGTCAAGACTCTCCAGCTAAGAAACTGATGGAATCCTCTTTAATTTGTACCCATATAGAAATTTATGTGTGAATAGCAACAGTGATTATTATACAGGTACTATACCACTCTGCTTTTGTACCTTAGGAGTCAAGAATTTTGCTCTGTTTTGTTCAGTATTTGTGCCAGGCATCCAGAGCAGTGACTAGCATAAGGCAGAAACTCAATAGGAAATGCAGATAAGTCAACAAATATAAAGCTGAGATAACAATGGCACCTAGTTAGCTGGAGTGTTTTAAGGATTAACATCAATATCTATATAGGCCCCAATGCAGTGACAAGATACAGCAATCATCCAGCGCATGACTGCTAGTTCAAGGCTGATTTCTGTCAAGTAGACAACATGCATTCCAAAATCTAGAACAAATCCAGGAATGTCCTGTCCTCTATGGGGGAAATGTTCACAATATTGACACACAATTATTAGACAGGTACATAGCAGTGACTGCAGATCCCACAACCCACCAGATGTGACACACTCAGTAGAATGCCAACTGGTGTAGACAGATGAGCAGTGGACATCATCATACCACTGGTGAGGTATTGACGCTGGTTGTTTAAAAAAAAAAACACCTCAGAACAGGCAGCTGTGAACAAGGAATAGTCCAGAGTGTCAAGGTTACTGGGAAAGTAGGTCAACACTAGAAAAATCGTAGGACAGCAGCACTTTTTGCCAACTGATGGAATATATTTCACACTTTAATAGCTGGGCCAGCAACTGCAGCACATAAGAACTAAACCCAGGCCCAAGCAAGAGGCCACTGAGTAGTAACCACTGTGAAGATCAAACATCAAGACATTCACAGAGCCGCTTCAGGCTGCAACAGATTTGACATCACTCAGGACACTACGCAGCCTCCACATATTCTAGTGTGACAAATACCTCACCTCTTCTAGACCTCTATGTTCACCCAGCATATGTTTACTACTGCTAAACTTCTCAACTCTGCCAGACACAGATTAAAGAGGTGAAGAAAGCAGATTCAGACCTGCCCTCCTGAGGCAGGGACTTCATGCCTCTTTTCTCTGTTCAACATTCATTCATGAAACATATGTGTGCTGAGGATCCCACATGCCCAGCACTACTCAGCATATTCTTATCACCTCCTTGAATGACAGGAGATGCACAATGGAGTCATATTAAAGGACACAGTTCTATTCCACTTAACACTACTACCTACCCACATACTCTGTCTGGCAGATACCTGATATATAACACTCATACATGTGATCTTAAGCAGCCAGCATTTGAACACACATACTTGTGTTATCAAAGCTATTACAGTTTACAGAGGTTGCCTCTGAAATGCATTCCTAGAATACACTGTGAACTACTTAAGGCAAAAAGAGAAGAGGAGCTCACAAAAATATAGATGCTGGATCAGGCAATTCTTCCCCCCTAAAGCCCACAGCTAAGAACCTAGTCTGGGTCCTTCTCAATACCTTGCTGGATTCTATGACACCAGGATACTTCCTTCATGAAAGGACAAGTGGCTTATAGAGCTGTGCTTTTTCAATATTCAATGCTCCTCTTTAAGACAAAGATACTGCCCCAGTGAAAAGCTAGTGCTCAGAATGAGTTCAAAAGGACAGCTCACCTACCATGTCTGTCTTTGGCTACTCATTGGACTCCTAACAACTTTTTAAAAACAATTTGCAAGGTTATGTATATAGCCCAGTGGTAGAGTGCATGCTAGGCAAGCTTGAAGCCTTGTGTACAATTCCCAGTACCACCAAAAAAACCCAAAACAAAACAAACAAAAATCCAAAGTGCTAGGAAAGCATACTTAAGTTTTGCCATTTCCCCTGAAGGCCATGCCACTGCAGTAGGAGCTCTGCCATTAGCAATGGACTAACTTAGAGCAATCACCTTTAAATTGTCAAAGCTGCCTTCTGCTGTAGGTGCTGTGGTTGTGTAGGTGGTGAACAGGCATTCAGAGACATTTACATGCTCAGACTTGGCCAGAACAAGACAAAGATTTCAAAGGCTATGCAATATCTTAATTCTCCAGTCAAAGATTCTGATATCTCAACAAACTGCAAAATAAATTTAAATTTGAACAGGTTATAAGCTTGTTGGTGCTCTTTTGACATGCAAAAAGGCCAAATGATTTTTTTTATTAATAAAATAATAAATTAGCCCTCAAAATGGACAAGTGATTATGGCGAATTCTAAGTAGGAGCATGGTCTTTTCCTGTTCAAAGGCAGAGAAGTATATAATGAGAAACTGGCACTGCACCATGTCAGAGGTAGAGTCTAGATGGGGACCAATGTCAAGATCAAGCCAGGCAAGTGAGACACTAGCATCAAGAGCAAGATCTAAGAATGACAAAAAGACCAATACTCATGAGAAATGATATTTTCTTACAATGTCTTGAAAAATCAAAAAATACCCCTGAAAAATATAATGAACAAAGTATCAAATTTTTAAATAAAGACAGGATCCACTTTGCTGATTTTCCCTTATGCCTCAGGAACTGAGCACACTCAGCTCCACACTGCTGCTCTTTCCACAGATGGCAAAGCCTTTGTCTGGTCAACATCGCACACTTACTTCTAATTACAACACCCAGGTCTTGGGGCCCTCACCACTGTGCTACTGTAACCTTGTCACCGGGGGCAGGGCTCACCGTGCCAGCCTCACCCCAATCCAGCCCTGATGTCACACTGATCCAGGGTGATCTTCATAACATGCTAATCTAATCTCATCATCCCTCTGCTTAAACTTGTTGGGTGGTTTTCCCAAATGCCCAGAGAGGTGCAAATAGGCAATCAGAAAGTTGAATTAAGCAAGCAAATGTATTTTATTTGACTCCTGGGACATTTTTTTTAATTAAAATTAGTAGCAAATATTTTAAAATTACATTTTCAAATTTTAAAAAATTCCAAGTGTGTAGCTTCCCTTAACAAAGGAAGGTTTTCTCAACATTGCCCCTATTCTGCAGATATCTCCTGGAGGAGCTTATTGCGCTGGTTTTCCAGCTATGAACTCGGTTGTTATTGACAGAGGTGTCTGGGACCTCATTATTGCTGAGGATGGCCATGGTACTTTTTAGGGGAGCTCTGATTCTTACTTTGAGCATTACTTCTTGGCTCCAGTGCAGATCCCTCGGCCTACTGGATCCTTCATCCCACTGGCACAGACTTTCTAGCTTCTACCAATGACCTTTGGACCTTCCCAGTGCAGATCCATGAAACAGACTTGCATGACATATTGTTGTGGGCTCTACGATTCTGGCTGGACTCATGAGGGCACTGCCATGGCCTCAAGGTCTTCAGATGGACTCATGTAGGACACTGTCATGGGATCCAGGCTCTCAGACGGATTCTTGGGTCTACAGTGTGTAGACAGATTTCCCAATTCTACTGTATTTGACTCTCTGAGTTACTATTATAAGTAACCCTATAAATTATGTGTCCTGTATTAAGCTGTTTTCCTTGAAAACCCTGACAACAGAATTTGGTACCAGAAAAGTGGGGTCATTGCTGTGACTATACCTGACCATGTGATTCAGAAGCCTCTGGGAATGGCTGTGGGAAGAGTGTGGAAAGGCTCTAAGATGTTGCCTGAAAGAGCAGAGGTGGAATGCCAAAGGCTGTTCTGTATGACAGATTCTGGTCAGAAGCCAGAAGAGCAGAAGGCTGATAGAAATAGGGCAGGTAAAGACTAGGCTCAGGAGGTTTCTCCTGGGAAAGACTGCATTGGTTGCTAGATTCCAGATGATGTGTGTTACAGCTTGGCAGAACGTTTATCTGCATTCTTCTTGTGTCCAGAGAATTTGCCTCAGACTGAGATGAAGGGTGGTGAACTAAGTAACCTGGTAAAAGCAATTTCAAGGCAGTTGAAGAGGTAGAATGGCTACTGAAGGGGCTTTTAGTCATATTTAT
The DNA here is from genome assembly GCA_004027455.1 of Hydrochoerus hydrochaeris. Classification (NCBI taxonomy): domain Eukaryota; kingdom Metazoa; phylum Chordata; class Mammalia; order Rodentia; family Hydrochaeridae; genus Hydrochoerus; species Hydrochoerus hydrochaeris. Next base: position 3,759 of record PVLA01000036.1, on the reverse strand, counting down.
GTTGAGAAGCAAGAGCAAAGAGCTGAGAAGACTGATTTAAAATGTTGTCAGTTTGGCTGGAAAGAAGCTCCAGTAAAGCTGTGGAGTGCAAACATAGAGCAGAGGAAATCTCTTTTGCTGAGAAGGAACAAGAGAATATAGAAGATGGCCTAAGGGTAACACGAGAAGTAGCAAGTATCCACGCTTTATAGCCTAAAAATTGGAAAATGAAAGGCTTTGCTTTGAGGAAAAAGCTGCAGAGCACCATGTTCCAGGATGATGGCAGCAACACTATATTTCAGAATGGTAACGCAGGCCACACCAGGTTCCAAAATGGCGGCAACCACATTAGCTTTCAGAACAGCAGAGGCATAAAGAATTTGTTCCTAAGAATCAGATTTACAGTGCTCAGTGATCCAGGCACCTGACCCTTATAGCCAGGAAAGAAGAAAGTCTAGTTACTGCTCCAGCTGGCAGTAGATCATGGCATCATCCACAAGGAACTAGTTTTAGACACATGCAGAATGTATGAGTTCTGAGGTTAAAAAGGCTTCTACACAGGTTTCAGAAGAAGGCCTGGGAGGCAGGGCAGTGTGTTCCTGAGAGGGTAATGTGTGAAGCTGTGAGGGTGAAGCCAATGGTGCAGTGGAGACCCCAAAGTTTAGAGAAGTCAGAAATGTGGATTATCTGAGGAAATCTGCAAAAAAGGAGTCATGCAAGCCTAAAAGAAAAGGCATGGTAGCTACAACCACCAGAAGTGTCATAAGGGTGGAGTCACCCAAGTCTTTTGGCACTTACAACTTTGCAGAGGTTGTGTTGGATGCTGCACATGAAACTACAGGACTTAATATTTGCCCTGATGGATTCAGGATTTGCTTTGGTCCTAATTCACTGTATTGTACTGTTTGTATCTTTTGAAACAGTAGTGTTTATACTGTGCCACTGAATATTAGAAGTGTTTAACTTTTCATTTGTGCAGGGCTCACACCTAAGAGTTTGCCTTAAATCTCAGAGGAGACATGGGACTTGGACTATTCAGCAAAGCAGAAACTGTTAGGACTTCAGCAATGCTTGGAGATAGACTAAATGTCTTTTGCATAAAGGGACATGCATAAGTCTTTGGGGGTGAAGGACTGAATATTATAGTTTGTGTCTGGATGTCACCAAAAACCACTTCTGGGTTTGCAGCTCCCATGGCTTCTCTTTTGGGCTGGTTTTGCACCCTACCTACAGGTTTCCTCAGATGATACAAGTTTCTGGTTTTTCTCAACTTCTGGGGTCTCCACTGTACCTTTGGCTTTTCCTTCACAGCTTAACATATTGCTCTCCATCATGGCGGGGGGCAGTGCTTTTCAGAGACAGCTAAATCCAGAGTTTGTGATTGATTCATTGTCTAGTGCTGGGCTTATGGGTGTGAGTGCTACATCCACTCTAGGGTAGGTAACCTACATACAATACAAGGAACAGAAAGTATCTTTTCCTGTGCTTCTCCTTTTTTGCTCTTGTTACATTTTGATGTCTTCTACTACCATGAACTCTACTATGCCACCCTGCTTGGAGCCAGTTGATTATGAACTGAAACCTCCACAAACTGTGAGCTAAATAAACCTTTCCTTCCTTAATGTTGGGTGTCAAGTATTTTGTCTCAGCAACAAGAAAATAGTAACTAAGAAGGCATGTGCTTTCTGGTTGGCCTTGGCTCCATCAAGTGTGGGCACATTAAAATACTAGGCTACTGTGGATAGGCACAGCCATCATGACTGTCCTCGTGAGGTTCCCATTACAGGGGAACACCTGATGCTAGAGCAGGTGAAACATGGAGTATTTTGAAAGATAACTAGAGCTGGTGGTATAGCTCAGCAGCACAGCAAGTACAAGGCAAGAGCAGGGTCCTGAGTTTGCTTCCCCAGGCAGACAGACAGACAGACAAGACAGAGAGAGAGACAGAGTAGGGGACACTAATGTGAAATAAAAGGACACAGGGAAGAGAGAGATAGTGTTCACAGGGGACAAGGTAGCTATGAAATGGTAGTCAGAAAAAAAAAATCTAAAAAGATAGGTATCAGAGCAAAGGCTTGATGGAGATTAGGGGGTTAGCCCAATTCAGATCACCCTTTCAATCCCATCTTTTGAGGAATATACTTAGTTTCTTTGTGCCTCAGCTTCCACATCTATAAAATGGTAATTATAAAAAGGTACCTCATGATAACTAATGGGGTTAACATGAGGACCAAATAACAGTACACACAAAGTGCTTAGCAGAGTAACTGGCACAATCTATGCTAAAACCAGCATAACTACCACCACTGCCACCATCTCCATCATCTTCTTTTCTACCACCTCCTTTATCAACCCTTTGCTATCATGTCCTCCATCACCCCATCAGTATCAACTCCTCATATCATCCCATCACTGTCACCTTCATCATCTCCTCCTCCTTTGCTATCCCATCATTCTCATCCCCTTTTCTATCACTCTACCACTTCACCTATCAGGACAAGGATTAAGATGAAGAGAGAGAAAAGCCCCTTAAACAATTTAGGCTGTTTCAGATCCTCTTAGATCTTTCTTCACCCCAGTACACCCATATGTTACCTCCTCACTAGACAGGACACTTCCTGGAACACAGTACTTCACAACTCCCTCCAAACTGAATACGAAAGCATTCAACACTTTTTAAAAAATAATTGTGCCAAGCATGGTGGTGCATGCCTGTAATCCCAGCACTTGGGAGGCTGAAGCAAGAGGATCACTGCAAGTTCAAGACCAGCCTGGGCTACAAAGTAAGCCCAAGACCAGCTTAAACTGCATAATGAGACCTGGTCTCAAAAAGATAAATAAATGAATGAATGAATCAATTCATGATATTTCTTTGTTTTATATTTAACTAAAAGGTAGAGTTGTTGTTTTTTGTTTTTATTTCCCTAGTTCTCTATACATGATAGGCACTGACTAGCTCATGTTTCTAGAACTAAATTTTCCATTAAAGTCCATCTGTCTCCCATTTTGATACTTAGCTATGAAATCACACATGAACCACTCATGTGGGGGCTCAACATACTGATATATACACTGCATGCATAAACCATAAATTCTAGTCCCACAGATCTCAAATAATCAGAAAGCTGATTTAATCAAATTTTTTATAGTGTCACACTATGATAACTGATGTTTGTAATTATGGCCTTGAGGCACGGCAAGTTCCTTAACTGCCTTCTAAATTATGAAGATCAAATTATGTTCAGTTGCATTTTATTCTCATTCTTGGAAAGTTAGTAACCCACATGGCTGAAATAGATGATTTAGGTAGCTCTGTGAATAAAACATTCTGGATGAAGCTCAGATTTGTGGAATGTTCTCATAAAACCATATCTTACCATTATACTGGGTAATGAGAATGATGACTATATTCTCCCTTTTCCCCAAAAGAAGATGGTTCCTCATAAACAAGTAAATTATAGAATGTTTTTAAATTAAAGGAAAATAAAGAGGAGTGGCAGAGAAATAAATGAAGGCAACAAGAAGGTTGGAACTAAATGCACATCCCATAAGGTTTCTACTTTTGCTAAAGTTAAGCCCATATTTCTGCTGAGTTTCAGAGAAGCCAGGACAAAGAAGAAAATATAACCACTGGTAACACGCTAAGCACACAAAAAAAGACTTGACTACTCAGTCAAAAGAATCATTCCTGTATTTACACCTGAGAAATTCTCTTGGACAGAAATTACCCATGTAACATGCAATTTGAGCAATCAACAATAGTAAGAGGGGGGAGGGGGC